>SADC01000062.1:0-212008 GCA_004194705.1 Ditylenchus dipsaci
TTATGGTAAAAATAAAGTGTGCACCCAGGTGGATTCGAACCAGCCAACCTCGGCGGATGGCATACCAAGTGGACGACCACTTCATTTAGTTGTACATGATTATTCATTAGGACTGAACATGGATCAATAGAAAACATTTTAAATTTTAAAGTTCTTTACAGGTCAAAAAATATTACTACCGGGTACCACTACACTAACTGAGTTCACAACCCGGGTACAACAAAAGCCAAGTGGTCGTCCACTTGGATCAAATTTGGGTTCTGAAACCTGTTTTCTGGACTGATTCGGACACGCTAAGATGGTTTGATAATAGTGAAATAAGGTTTTGTATGGTTTTTTTCGAGTATGGGATACAAATTTGATTTTACCAAAACTCGCTTTTACCAAAAACTGAAAAATACCTGAGAAAATGGCATTTTAACCTCTATCAAACCAGCTTCAGCATGCCCGAATCAATCCAGAAAACAGATTTTCGGGGCTGAAAAAGTAAAAAATTTTGTCCTGGTGAAATCAACTCACTTGGTTGGATTGACTTAAAATTTAAATTCCCGCATAAATTTCTCAAAACCGAGGTTGATGGTTCGAACCCCTTATAGTGCAAGCCTATTCACACATTTGCACCGACAATACTAAGAATATTTGGTTGCTTCGCGGCCGAAGACCAGCACATTACCCATTGCAGGGATTGGCGTGAAAGAAAAATCAAGGGACCGAAAAGGTAGGCTTAGAAAAAAATACTCTTTAAAGGGGCTTTTATGTTTTGATACTATCCTAGTGGGTTAGGTAGTTGAAAAAGATCAAAATAATGACTTCTTCTTCAAGATAATAAAATAAAACAATAAAAAAATATATGAAAAATATGGTGTGGCTGCCCGATTCTCATTATGGTGATCGACATTCCATTGTAACACCTTCGACATCGACATCGACATAGACATCGACTTCTATTGTAACCACCTTCGACATCGACATCGACACGCCATTGTAACCACGGGGTTAGTCTAGGAAGAAAATAATGTCTACTACCACAAAATCAATTTACGGCGAAACGGCTTGCGACGAAACGGCTTCGATGAAACGGCTTGCGACGAAACGTCCGTGTCCGGAAAAACTCACTCTTAACTGAGATCTGACACTCGCATCTGATGCAGTTCTTTGCGCTCTATCACGTGATACTTTTATTTTCTGAAAATGCCTGACAAAATTTTGAGAAAATCACAAAACTAAGCCACAACCGCATGAATTTTAGTGCAAAGCTTTGTGTTTTTGCGTGGTTTGGGGTGAAACTGCTTTGGCTTTTATTTTTTAAGATTGGGTGATTCTTGCGAGTCTTTGCACTAGTTCTGTCGCATTTTTACGCTGAGAGTGTTCTCACATTGAAAACCATGGTTTTACCCTAAAACTTGATGAGATTTGCTCAGAAATTATTTTCAATCAGGGTGTTCGAATACTTAATCGATAAAGAAAATCCCAGTTACAAGGCGGTTAAAATATTTGAGAAGAAATAAGAGATGGGCGTCTAAATAGTCATTTTTTAATGTGATAGTAATCGATGTCACAAAGTAGCCGCATAAGTCCCCTTCTTTCAAAAAACCCGCTTAATTTCAAAATATAATTTTTACCTTTTTTGGAAACAAGAAATTAAATTACTTAACACCAATGTTTTAAATAAAAATAAAAAAACACTAAAATATTTGGTGAAATACTAGGACAAATTTAAGCCATGTACGACTACCTACCCATGCATGCTAGCCTTCTGAAAGCCAAAATGTGGGAAGCTGGGTTTCTGTTGTGAGAATACACTGAAACTACCAGAACTTTGCTGAAATGGTAAACCTCTTTTTCATACTTTAATTACTTTAATTTTATTCAGGGCAGTTTTGTGTGCTTATACACTGGAGTGCATTGAGCCTACTGTTCTATATTCAATGTGGTTAGCAGAATTTTTTTGGTCTTTACAGCACCGGTGGTGTTTGTGTCGAAATTTTTATAGTGGATTTAGTGCCACCCGGGAGGTGCCATCGACAAGATCAGAGTGTTGTAATTGTCTTGTTCAGAACCTGGAGCTAAAATGGAAAATTCAGGTTCTCTCTGAGCAATGCAAAACACTATTTAGCATAGCTTTTCAGGAAAGAAAGAATCTATAAAACACACTCTAAAACCATCCTAAAAATACGATCAACGACATAGAATTTCGAGACATCAGACTACAGCAGAAAAAATTGACTTTTGTGAAAGTCAGACCAATCAATCCACTACTAAATCAACTAACAAGGAAGACTTAGCCACTTCTGAATCCAAATTGACGTCTGAATTGCAACAGGCTACTTCCCAAGCACGCTTTCAAGCGTAAAAAATACAGCTGGTTTTTATGTTTGTAACAAGTTTGAGCTTGTACATCAACTAGTTCTCCTTTTGTGGTTTCAGTTGGCAATATTTTAATCTTTGTTTGTTTAGTTTTGAAAAATTTGAAAAAAAAAACCTGCGCACCATTTTGGGCCATGAAACCCAAACGCACATCGATTGCGCATCAACAGCATATGAAGTTCACCAGGGGTGCGTCGGAATTCCGAAATCCGTATACTTTTGAGTTCCGAATTCCGAAATCCGAAAACCGAAAAATGTCTTGCAATGAAATCAAATTCAGCTTTTTCTCGGTATTTGTTAACCCGAATTCAAGTTTCCTTCTATGTTTTCTATGTTCCCGTCATACATCTGCCACCTTTGCTGGCGCCGACAAGGATTTGATCGGGCTCATTCCGGTGGTTTGTATGTACCCAGTGGTTCAAGATCCATCCTGGTGGTTCGGTGTATCCTGGTTGTTTGGGCTTGACCGCTTACAACTCTGAATATTAATGCTGATTGAACTGTTTTTGGCCATATATTGGGGGTTGCTTTGGTCCCTATTGTTTTTTGTTATATTTTAGGCTTTTGGCTCAGGCAGGGTGAGCCAGCGTATCTTAGGACGGACTTAAACATATCTTAGATCATGTTCAAGTCCAGCCCAGCATACGCTGGCCTACTCTTACCTAAGCTTGATCCTAAAAACACAAAAAATAACAACAGGGGACCAAGGCAAACCCCCATCAAACTCCCGCATTGTAATATAAGGGCCTGTTTTGTGTGTTATAAAAAAGTGAATTGAAAAAAATCTTAAAATTTTGATTCTTATTTTGGGAGCTCGAAAATTTTCCGAACCCGAATTCCGAAAAATAGGTCAACTTCCGAAATCCGAATTCCGATTGCGAAAATTCTGGAGTTCCATTCCGAATTCCGTTCCGATATTTTTCCGGTTCCGACGCAGCCCTGAAGTGCACCTTCTTGAAGTGTAACCAAATCGCTAAGAACGGGCTACTCGAATTCGCAAAAAAACAATGATACGGGTATCACGCTTTTCAGCTCACTTTTGAATCTGCGTCATTTTATGAATATTTTGGTTATGCAACTTTCATGGGGTATATTTTTATGCATATTTTACTTGTAATTTTAGTAATTCAAAAGGCCTGTATTAGAGATGGCCTCGGGACGAGACGGACGAAATTCTAGTATGAGATGAATTCCCAACTAGCAAACGCCGAAATCGAATTCTTCATATTTTTACAGGCATTTGACCAGCGTTTTGGATTGTCGCAGGCAGAATAAAATTCAAGATTTCGCATACCATAGGCTCAATATAGAGTGATACTAATTTTCGCTCATTATTCTTGGTACTTTTTCCGCAGTTTTATCAAGCACTTTAGATTTTTTATTTGAGCGCTTGATTCGGCATTTGAAATTTCAGGGGGTTCTAAGATCTTACTGTGTTTTAAACTTGCCTGTAAAAGTCATAATACCCATCAGGGTTCACATCTGTCTTGATTTATCAGTAATTTGAAATAGTGAAAAAAAATTTAGGCGCTCCAAGTTTCCCATAAGTAATGGAAGCGGAGCGGACGGTCCTGAAAGTTCCGTCCGCCAAAGAAAATTCAGGCGAAAGTCCCGGAATTTTGAAACAAAAGTCGCGGTTCTGAAAAATTGAAAAAAATTCGGGACTTTTATTTATGCGCTTTTAGTCTTTTTCTGTTATTTCGTCGTTTTTAGATCTTATATGGTTATTACACCCGAATTTCGAATTTTTTATTTTTGAAATTTTTTGATCAGAAACTTTTTTCATTGTTTTCATGCATATGGAACTTCTATGCAATGTTGACCCCAACTTTTAGCTTGGTCCCCCTGTTGTTTTGAAGGTGATCATGTTGACCATAATCATCATGATCACCATTATCACAGTGTTTAATAACCATAATAAACAGGGGTGACCAAGGCATTTAAAAAAAGCAACAGGGGGAGGGGGACAAGCTAAAAATTGGGGTCAACATTGCATAGCAGTTCCATTCATACCGTATTCTCTCTAATAGAAGCGCACTCTCCGAGGCGTACACACTCATATGGCCGCAACTCATTTGGCCGCACTCATTTGGCCGCACTCATTTGGCCGCAACTCATTTGGCCGCAACTCATTTGGCCGCAACTCATTTGGCCGCAACTCATTTGGCCGCAACTCATTTGGCCGCACCTCATTTGGCCGCCATTTCTCATTTTTGAATTTTTGTAATTTGTAAATTCAAATTTAAATATAACCGAAAATTGATTTTTTGCACAAGAAAACAAAGTAAATTTACTTAAACAAGTACCCAGATGCCCTAAAAGATGGAATTTGAACATAGTTTTGTTAACTGGAGCCTACCGCATAAAGAAACTCTGGTATGCATACATTTTTATGCATCCAGAGTCACTTTCGAGTGATTTGTGTCTCAGGTATGTGTGTGTGCGCATCTCAACCCCAAGCAACCAAGCCCCTGCGCCCCGAAGGGGGCGCAGGGGACTTGGTTGGTTAGAGATGCGCGCACAGACTTACCTTAGACATAATTCTGAGCAAGACTCTTAAACAAAATGTACTTAAAGACTTTTTTTGCCCAGCTCCAGTGACCGAAACGGAGTAGAATAGCCTTTAGTTAATGACTTAACTACCTCTCGTCAATGAAAGGTCAAAATTAAGAGCAGTGGTAATTTTCTTATAAAATTGGAAATGGCGGCCAATGAGGTGCGGCAAATGAGTTGCGGCCAAATGAGTGCGGCAAATGAGTTGCGGCAAATGAGTTGCGGCCAAATGAGTGCGGCCAAATGAGTGCGGCCAAATGAGTTGCGGCCATATGAGTAGTAACCCTCCGAGGGGGTTGAAAATAGAAGCGCATGCGCTTCTATTACAGAGAATACGGTATCTTCTATGTTTCATATACTCGAGCTCCAGGTAGTTTAGCTATTGTCATCGATTTTCCTGGAAAATCGATGGGACAACGAGCTAAATACGCAAATTTTTCAAACTTTTATGGGACACCCTGTAGTTCTTCAAAATCGATGAGCCGAAAAATGCGAAAAAATACGGTATTTACAAATTTGTTTTGAAGTAAACTATTCACAGTTAATTTCAGTTCCGAACGGATTATTTTGGTCCTGGTGTAACTTTCGAAAAGTCCCGCTCCCAGTCCCGAAATTTTTTTGCTAAAAATCCTATCCCGGTAGTGCCGAAATTTGAATATTTCCATCACTATTTCCCATCAATTGAATACAGACAAGCAAATTTCTTGGATTACATCAACCAAATAAATGTTAATGGTTACCATGGTGAGTTTACTGTATAATGATAGCATAATGATGTTTTTTATAGCCTATGAAATAGCCTCTAAGCCATGCAATAGCCCATGCCGCTATATAGAAACCTCCAATAAACGACCACCTAGAAGGAGGTTGAAAATTAAACCAACCAGTCGGTCTATTAGAGAAAAAACGGTAATCAAAGTATAATATAATAAAACATACCCCATACAAGTTGAATAACGAAAAAATTCTGATAATCTAAAAATAGTTTCTATGTCATGAACGGTCATTCTAGCGATTTTACAAAAAATCGAAATATACCCCGTAAAAAATCATTTTACTACTGTCAAACCATCTTTAGAATGCTCGAATTAGTTCCAAAACAGGGTTTCAAACCTGAAAAACATGAAACGAAAATTTGCACCAAATGGATGACCACTTGGTTCAGATGGCGCATGAATAATGCAGCAGAACTCGGGGTGGTTAGTGAAAAATTATGTTTGAAATGATAGAAATTTTTGACCCTAGTAGCGAATAACCCCCCCCCCCCAACGATTTTCACCTTTTTTACGTTAGTAAAAAAGTAGGTTTGTACAATGGGAATATTCCGGGTTTCCCGGTATTTTCCCCTGTATTGAGAATATTCCCGGGTTTTCTATATTTCCGGGAATTTCTACAACTCTAGTGAAAAGTACCCAATTCATGTCCCAGACCCCGTAAAATGTGCGCAAACTCTTTATCAGTAACAACTTCCGTAAGCTGACCTACCCTCAAGCCTAAGGGCTAAGCCTGAACCTGTTATTTGCAAGGGTAGTTACAGCAATTTTAAAAGGTCGAATTCTTGGTGGGTATTCGCTACTAGCGCTAAATTTTTCATAATAGGTTCATACATACTTCACCGAAACACGTCTGCCGGAACAATCAGAAATTGCTTTGGCTTGGAAATATTTTATTTATTTTTCTAAAAAGTTTTATACTCAAAATGATTGACATGAGTTTGTGCTCATTTTGGTAATAAAACTTTCCGGAAAAAAATAAAATTTTTGAAGATCAAGTCAATGAAATGGTGTTTCGGTATGTCTCGGTGGATTTTAACCTTTTGAGTATAAAACTTTTTAGAAAAATAAATAAAATATTTCCAAGCCAAAGAAATTTCTGATTGTTTCGGTAGACGTGTTTCGGTGAAGTATGTATGAACCTAATGCAAAAAGATAAAGTTGAAAATGTGTGCGAACAAATCTACCGCGGGAGAATTCACTGCAGGGGAATTCACCTGTACCGATTGAACTATTGAAATAAAAAACTTTTTTTTGTATAAAATTATAATTTGGAAAAGTTCTTGAATTAAAATATTTGACTGGGGAGTCAAACGCCATGGGAGTCAAACGTCCTGATACCTTCGCTGTATGTTTGGGTTAGGAATAAATTTATTTGGCGCGTATCTGCTCCGCTTACGCTACTGCTAGAGCGCAGTCCAGTCTTACAACTCACTGAGATCATTATTAGATAAGGTGCAAAATATGAATTTTTTTGTTACAAGAGTGTCTACACACCGCGCTTCTGCCCCAAAATGACCAAAGAGTATGTTTTCTTTTAGCCAAAAAAAAAGGCGAACGCGAGCTAAAAACGCGATTCACTTTGTTTAGGACATCGGCCATACCGGAATATCTCGTCGCCACTGGTTCCCGACTTTGTGTCAATAAAACCGGTATTCACATTAATATGTTTTATTAATGATCAAATCCGAATTAGACTGAATTTAAATGTGTTTCTGTTTTTTTGGATGTTTAGAAATCGACTGATTACAGTCTGTCCTTGTTTTTGCAAATGAACGAAGAAGTTGCCTCACACAGGTAATCGTCGAGCCGTTTGGGTACAGAATGGAGTTGCTTTGCATTAACCGCACACATCGGTCCACTCTTCGGCTGTCCGGCTGGATGTAGCCATTGGGCTCGTGGCCATGAGCTGAAAATACAAACAAATGAAATTGCTCAACTTTGAGACATAAAATTTACCGTGAGTATGTCCCCAGTAGTGGCTGTATTCATCGTCTCCTGGGAACTCAGGGACTTCGCTTCCATCCACAAAACTCAACTTGAAGCGATTCTTCTCATAGACTGGAACATCTATCTTGGGTATTCCATCACTCAAAATGCCAATCCAGCAAAAAGGCGTGGTAGACTGAGTAGGGTCGTCTGCCTCCGTCGTCTGATCACACAGGGCGACAAGGAAGTCAAACTCTCTTCTGTAGTGAAACGAGGCTAATTCACTGCCAAAGCTGTGGCATTTTTGGGCAGATTCTTCAAAGGTTAGCTTAGCCTCAAATTTCTAAAATTGGAAGTCAGTCTTAATGAAAATTCAAAATGGTAATTCTAGTTTTCAAGAATGCAGCTATTTTTCGGCGGGTCAGAAAACAGTCTTAAAAAGAGAAAACAGTCTTTAAGGGCCACGCGTTCTGGATTGCCCTCCGCCAATTCAAACATTTTCGCCTAATCATTGAGCTTATGTACAGATTTTTCAGCTTGGTTTCTAACAAACCAAGGCCTAAAGTTTAATTTTAGGCATAGTTGTGTTGGAAACCAAGCTAAAAATCTGTACAAAAGTTCAATGATTATGCAGAAAATTTTGAATTGGCGGGGTACAACCGTTGTCGGAGACAGCAATGGCCTTTAAAGAAAAAAAGGAGTTGGATTGGCGGTTGTTTGTTGACTTAGAGATCGAAAGGCACCAAAGTGCACTACATACTACATTAAGACAGACCGGACTAGCCACTGTGGCTGGGTTACTACGGAAAGACTCAACTGTATACATTTTCAAGCTCTAAAGACCAGAATTTTAAAGCGAACTGAAAAGCAGATCTCATTCTACAGTAATGTGGTTTCTATTTAAAAAAAGTGTCTTCCTCGTAATATCAATGATGAATGACAAAACATTATTTGTTCAAAATATTTAAAAACTTACCTTGAAGCAGCTCGATCCAAAGCGGTCCACCCAGCATCGCACTTATTGGCAGTTGTTTGGGAGAGCACGAAAGCCATTAACACTGCCAAGCCTTGCCAGGTTAACATTATAATCCGATTTTATTTGGCGATGATTCTGTAGTTTTTAAAAAGAGACTGAATTGACTCAAGTAGCATACCATTATTTTATAAGCTCTATGACTCTTGTTCTCTTGTGTATGTAAGGCAACAAAAATGTTGTAGAAAGAGAAGGCGGTGAAAAGGCTGTTTAAGGTGAATCATTCTTCGATCGAGCACATCTTAGAAGAAGCAGCCATCCACTCGGCTAAAGGATGGGACAGCAGGGATGAAATATGGAACAGGCACCCCAGTCGACTCTAGAACAGAAACAAAAAGAATTTACCAAAAAAAAGGATTTTAGGACATCCACGATTGGCAGTTTGCTCCTTTCAAAGACAGAGTTTGTGAGAAAGCCAATTTCTCCACTGCACCTAATTTCAGATGTACTCTTACCCAACCGAAAGAGACTTTGCTAAAATGGTACAATTAGAGAAGCAGTACATTGAATTGTATCAATTGAACGTATATAGCACAGGCACAACTTACTAGCAACAGTTTAAAAAAACAGGTTAAAAAGCAGGAGGCCTGTTCTAGAGTCGACGGGGGTGCCTGTTCCCTACTTGCATCGACAGCAGAAACTCCAAAAAGCCACACCACTTTTATTTAAAATACATTAATGACTTGTTAAACTTGAATGGTGTGGTTGGTGTAGGCAATACTCTTTTTTGTACCAAATTAACTTTGGATGTAACTGAAAATGTTGCCCTAAAGTCTAAATTTTTTCCCATTTTTACTATTTCTTGCCCTTCTTTCAAATTTCAATTAAAAAAACTAGAGATGATGCTTTAGATTTTCGGGACGGGACAGGATTCAAATTCGAAAATTTCGGGACGAGACGCGGGACGGGACAGGTCAAAAATTTATATCGGAACGGGACCCCGGGACAGGGAAGATTTTCGGGACGGTCATAAAAATTTCCGATCGGGAATTTCAATCCTATATGCTTTATTCATCTCTCAAACAAAACAAACAATTTAACTAGAACTACTACTAGGACTCCGAATTGTTATTCTCTAGCAGAGGCAAGCTGCGGTTGAGGAACATGATCATTACCAAGGGGCCGTTGTTATTCTCCAAGGGTCCTCGGTACTTGTTGACAACTTGTTAATATCGAGGGTTGACTGTAATTAGAAGTCGAAAGTAGTTTTTGACAAATTGAATTTTTTCGGGACGGGAAAAGACGGAATTTAAATAATTTTTCTTCGGGACGGGACAGGTGTCAAAAAATTTCCGGGCGGGATTCCGTGACGGGACGATTCTCTAAAATTGACGGGACGGGACAGAATTGTCCCGTCCCGTCATCATCTCTAAAAAAACTGAAATCTTGCCCCTTTTTTCTGAAATCTTGCCCCTTTTTAGTCAAAATCGGGTAAATTCCTCCGATTTTTCATCGAAGGCGTCGAATCAGGGAAATTTACCCGATTTTTAATTAAAAAAGGGCAACATTTCAGAAAAAAGGGGCAAGATTTCAGGTTTTTTTATTTGAGATTTAAAAAAGGGGCAAGAAATAATTAAAAAGGGGCAAGAATTCAGACTTTAGGGGCAACAATTCAATTTGATCCATTAACTTTTTTTTTAAATTAACGCTGTTTTAAAACGAAATTTACTCTTTTCTGTACTTATTTTTTTTGCCTCAGTTCTTCTTTCTGTCCTTTTAAATTTTCTAACCTTTTTTAAAAAGTAATAACACTGTTGTGTAGCCTGCGTATCTGGTTTCTTACAAAGTATACTTTACTACAAGTTGTAAATTTACTGCGAAAAATGTAAAACATTAAATTAGAAGTTAAAAAATATTTTGTGACTTTGTCCCTAATTATTATTTTACGTTTTTTAAAATAGCTTACCGAAAATATTGCCTGGTGTTTCTTAGTAGACTTAGTCAGCTGTTGCATACTTTGGATTAGAGATGGAGGATGGCCTATTCCGGGACGGGACGGGACAAAATTTACTTTAAAAAATTTCGGGACGGGACACCGGGACGGGACAAGGCCTAAAAACCTCCCGGGACGGGACGGGACATCCCGATCCATTAATAAGGGAAAAATGAAGGAAAAATAAAGGAAAAATCGGAAAATTTTCCCGGGACGGGACACCGGGACGGGACAGGGGTCAAATTTTTTTCGGTCGGGATACCGGGACGGGACAATCGCATGAAACTCCACCGGTCGGGACGGGAATGTCCCGTCCCGTCCCGTCCCGCCTCCATCTCTACTTTGGATCCAGTGGTTTTCAGGTTCAGCAACCGACGGAATGTCATACCGTATATCTTCTAATAAGGCCCCATGGGGCCTCATTTTTCAACACCTCTTTGGAGGTGGGGCCTTATTAGAAGATATGGGTATTTCCTTTTTGAGGTTCATGAAAAATTTAAACCTAGTCAAGGATTTCAGGAACCGACCAGAAATGTATAAAAACAACATCTTACATTTTCTGGTAAATAATTGTTGATCGCTGAATTTTTCAGGCCGATTTTTTTTCTATGCGTAATTTTCTATTCTATTTTCTGCTTTGTTCTTCAGCCTTAGATCTTAGTCAACCATCTTCTGTTCCTTTTTAGGAAATTTCCCTTGTTCTAAACCTTTTTTGCCATTGCCGAACAATTGGATGAACAATCTTAATTTCTTGAGGCTCCCCTCATACTCCCACGCAACACGAGTCGCGCAACAAAATTTCATAGGGTTCTACAGGAACTATTTTTATTTTCGGTCGGAGACATCTTATACTCAAAATGACGGTTAGAATCTAGCAAATATTTTAATAATAAAAAATTTTCAATCTGATATAAAATGTTTTAGGAATAATCACAAGTATGTGGCAAATCGGCGTGTTGCGTCACTTTCTTGCGCAACACGCCGATTTGCCACATACTTGTGATTATTCCTAAAACATTTTTATATCAGATTGAAAATTTTTTATTATTAAAATATTTGCTAGATTCTAACCGTCATTTTGAGTATAAGATGTCTCCGACCGAAAATAAAAATAGTTCCTGTAGAACCCTATGAAATTTTGTTGCGCGACTCGTGTTGCGTGGGAGTATGAGGGGAGCCTGAGTATTCCTGTTTTCTGATTTCTTTGTGCACCACCAAATGTTAGCTATTCAAAGAAAAAGAATTTAAAAGTGTAATATACACTTTTCAATTGTTAGATTGCTGTTAGATTGTGTTAAAGTAAGTTATTTTACTGTAAAGGGTTGAGTATAATACCGAAATCAACAAATTATTTGATCCTAATACTTGCAATTTTTACTTCAATGCACTCTTAAGAAAAATCATATTAGTCTGAACAGAGTTCAATTTATTTATTCAATTCTGTAAATATATTTAAAAAATCGATTTTTCATTTTTGAGAGTTACTTTATTTTCAGTGCCAACTTTTTAATTCAACATTTGGAAAAAATGAAGCTGATCTAACTACTCTCACATCCTGACGAGTTAGAGTAAAATAAAGATACCGTATTTACTCTAATTATCATAGTGACCACGCCGTCCTACGCCGTCCTAATTTTTTCAATCGCCGTCCTGCGTTTTAACCATATTTTTCATTATGGACACCTTTTTTATTTTACAACATATAATCAGTTTTTATTTTTATACTTAATTTTCGGACGACCGTCCAAGTTTTCTTTCATTTTTATTTCAAAAAAATGGGGCCGTCCTTATTTAACCGACTTTTTTGAAAATTTTCGTGTAAAATCAGGACGGCCCCATTTTTTTAAAATGAAAATGAAAGAAAACTTGGACGGTCGCCCGAAAATTAAGTATAAAATAAAAACTGATTATATGTTGTGAAATAAAAAAAGCTGTCCATAATGAAAAATATGGTTAAAACGCAGGACGGCGATTGAAAAAATTAGGACGGCGTAGGACGGCGTGGTCACTATGCTAATTATAGACCATCGTCTATAATTTTTCAACCCCCACCGGAGTAGTCGATAATTAGAGACTGGTCTATAATTTTTCAACACCTTCGAAAAGAACACCTTAAAACCGACTTTTTTCATTAAACACTTTATTGAAAGACAATCAATAACAAATTCAGACAGAATCAGATAGCATTTTATTCCAACGAGATATCACTTTAGTAGCCGTTCTGTAAATCTTCTTCTTCGTCGACTTCTTCCAAGGTCAAGCTTTGCCATGCCTTATAAATCCAAACAAATAAGGGCACTTACTTCGTTCGACGGAGCTGAGCTTCTTTGTCCTTCCAGTTGCGAATCATGTTCCCACCAACGTTGTACTTTTTCGCCGCTCCGTTGATTGAGTTGATCTTCTTCGCGTAGTCAACGATCTCCAGCTTGCGGGCGATGGTGTAAGACTTTTTGTTTCGCGACTTTTTCGCAGGAGTTTCGAGTGACTCTTCTTCCACTGCTTCATCGGCGATTTCGATTTGCTCCTCTTCTCCGTGAAACCAAGAGAATTTTGAGAATTTCTGAAACAATAAAATACAATACGGTTCATTATAGATTAGCTAAACAATCAGGGTAAGCATCAAAAAACCAAGAAGTGCAATGTGCGAAACATTAGAAAATGTTGACGAAAATTTCCGATTTGAGACAAAAATCAATCAAAGGCTTTCAGTAAAAAACAAGAAATACAATAGGTAATGTGATAATCGTCCGGTCACAAATCCAGTGTGCAAGATTTTAGATTTTTAAAAAGCTGGGAATTTTTCAAGTTACACAAACAACTAACGTCGCTTTTTTTCGTTTTGAGACAAAAATCGGTTTTTTACCTAAAAATGGTGTAGGTGAAATGGCCTTCGGGGAGGGGGGGGTCTATAATGAGAGACTGGTCTATAGTTTTATAACCCCCCCCCTCTCGGGGGTGGTCTATAATCAGAGACAGGTCTATAATTAGAGACTGGTCTATAATTAGAGTAAATACGGTACTGCTTTGTGGAGGAGTTGTAAAATAATCAGATTATTAGGGTTAGCGATTTCCGGAACAGCCATCTTCTTGATCGGTCCATCTTCTCCGGGTCCAACATCAGTCCTCATGCCTTCCATGAACTTTAGTCCGCCTCGGGTCACATCACAACCTTCCATCTCGGTCATTACTTTCAATCGCCCACGGGTAACCTCGGGGTAAAATATCAACTCACGAAGGATTTAACTCGCGAAGCATTTAACTAACGAAGGTCAACTCGCAAAGAGTTTAACTCGCGAAGGCTTCAACTCGCGAAGGTCAACTCGCAAAGTGTTCAACTCACGAAGGTCACCTCGCGAAGGTTTTAAAATTATATCAGAAATTCAAAATCTTGTATTTACAAAATTTTGACAAATGCTGACCCTAAGTTGACCCCAGTCGACCACTCAGCTTTTTTCACCCACCGATTTTTCTGAGTCGAATTTTTATGAATCACCCGGAAAAACTGCCTGTATTTTTGTGCGGAGTTTTTTTTGTGATAATGTATTGAACTCTAGGGATAACAATGATATGTTTAGCCGCCACTTATGTCAACATTTTGTTCGGAAAATAAGTCTCACAAGTTGTACTCGTCACCATGAATAAAGTTTTCGGCGCTACTATGATATACCCGCCACCCCCCCCTAATCCTTGGACCTACTATCATAGGGTTCTGTTTTTCTGCTTCTGTTTTTCTGTGTTTTTTTTTCACTTCTGTTTTTCTGTTTTCTGCTTCCGTTTTTTCGCGACGAAAAACAGAAGTGAATAAGTAGAGAACGTTTCAGCTTTCTCAGTATTGTCTGGTTTTTGTTACTGTCTTTATTCTTAATGTTTTTTCCTCAACTTTATGCATTTCAGAAAGAGGCTGATGATCTGTGCGTTACGGATCTGCCGCCGAGTCCCAACTGAAAGATGAAATCACGCATGGTAATTTTAATTTTTTTCAGTTTAATTTTTTATTGGTAAGTACGGCTTCTTGTAGGAAGTAGCAGAATACTTGGCTGAGGATGTCACTGCTTTTTTGTCTGATCCGTTTGAATATTGTCGAATAAGGCGTGAAAGCCGACCAATTCTTTGTCAACTGCCTAAGAAATATCACAGCGCACCAGGAGGATCGATGGAAAGCGAAAGGCTATTTTCGAAAGCGAAACTCATTGTTACCGATCTTCAAAAAATCTAACCCCTACAATTCTCAGTATGTTATTGTTCCTTCATAATGATTTGCCGTTATCCAATGTTGAATGCAAATGTTTTCGGTCAAGCTGCAAAATAAAGAAAATGGTGGTAGCGGATATTGACTTTTTCGCTTCTGTTTTTCTGGTTTTCTGTGTTTTTTCACTCCTGTTTTTCTGCTTCTGTTTTTTTAGACAAATACCGTTTTCCTGTTTTTCTGCTTCTGTTTCTTTTTTAGAAACGGGTCCCATCCCTGATCCTGACTCACTTTCGAGTGATTTGTGTCTAAGGTATGTGGGTGTGCGCATCTCAACTCCAAGCCCGCAGGTCCCCCGCGCCCCTGAAGGGGGCGCGGGGGATTACGTCGGGGTTACGTGGTTTTGCTCCATTTTTAACTATTTCGCTTAGAGAACAATTAAACTTGGCTTTGAGGTTAGTATAGAAAGTTAGATTTTTGAGCTCATCTTTACAACACACAGATACATCTCGCAAGATAACGATCCTGACTGTGACCTGGGAAAAGTTTGATGGGGTTTTTTATAAGTGTGCCTGTGTAGCGGGAATTTGGATCCCAAGCTCTGAATTCTAACCAAGAGTAGAGCTATGACTAATCATGGCCCATGGATCAGTAATGAAAAACCATGAAATGGGTGTCGAGGTTTTCTCAGAATTTAAATTGTCAGTTGATTTACAGGCTACCAGACAATTTCTAATATTTTTAGAATTTGTCGCGCGACATTTTTCAATATTTTTCGGTAAATTCGGTTGTTTTGTCCCGAATTTACCGAAAAATATTAGAAAATGTCGCGCGACAAATTCTAAAAATATTAGAAATTGTCTGGTAGCCGATTTAAATATTGTCACCTTTCGAGCTGAAGAGCCAGGCGCATCAGGAATTTGGGCATGCTATGCAAGAATATGCGAAAAAACAAATTTTCGTAGAAGTGTCTCTAGATCATGGTCAGTATTTTTTCCTTGTCAGAAACAATTTCATAGACTGATTTTTTCAAATTATAAAAAAAAGAGTCTTATGTTTGCTTGATTTACATCGACATATTTAGCTTGTCTTGGCGAACCTTTTTTACAGAGACCATTCTATTTCCAATTTGGAAAAGGTGAAAAGTCTTTCGTATAGTTCTGAAGACGTTCACAAACTTTTTTGAATAATTCATAGGACGATGCGGAAAAATGCATCCTTTTGGCGAAAAAGTGCCGCCTTTATGAAAAAATGGCCTCTATTAGTGAAAATGTGCCCTTTTTCGTGAAAATTTACATCCTTTTGTAAAAAGTTGCCCTGCTTTATGTCCACACATTGTATTTCTAAAAAACACAACTCGACATCAATAAGTAGTTACACCCACATAAACCATATTTAGAAGAGTGGGCAGTGCCAAATAAAACGACCAAAAATATTTTGAAGAGAAGACTCATGTGGGTGTGCGCGACTCTTATTCTCACACCGTGAAGAGTAATGCCAAAAAAGGGTTATATGGGAAGTGACTTTGAATCAAAATTAGGAAAGAATATTTTCGCGCTTTGCGCTTTATCTTTGAACAAAGGCGCAAACTCAGGGCTTTCCATTTGTATCGAAAAGTTTTAAAGTTGTGGCACTTGTTTACTTGGGGGGCCCTTTTTCGGTCAACTATGAATAGTGTTTAGACGTCTTCTAAGTAATTTTTATACGCTAAAAACGATTAAAAAAAGTTGTTTCCCAACATTTTCCGTACTAAAAAATAGGATTTCGAAAAAATTCGGTTACCATAACATTGCCTTGGACCCCCAAGCTTAATACAGTCCACTCTCGATACAGTGTAGCTCGCGGGGTCGGAAAAATATACACTATATCAAGGGCTACACTATATCGAGGGTACACTCTAAGCCAGTTTGGCTTAGAGCTGACCAAATGAGGTTGAAAAAATATACACTATATCGAGATCTACACTATATCGAGGGTACACTGTATCGAGAGTTGACTGTATATCAAAAAGGGTACCTGGATATCTTTAAAAATATCGAAAAGATGGGATTTGAACATAGTTTTGTTAAGTGGGGCCTACCGCATAGAGAAACTCTGGTATGCGTATTTTTTTATGCATCCATAGTCACTTTCGAGTGATTTGTGTCTAAGGTATGTGGGTGTGCGCATCTCAACCCAAGCCACCGGGCCTCCTGCGCCCTCGAAGGGGGCGCAGGGGGCTTGAGAGTTAGAGATGCGCGCACTTACTTACCTAAGACATGATTCCGAGCAAGACTCTTAATCAAAAATCAATGAAGAGACTCTTTTTGCCCGGCTCAAGTAACCAAAACGGGGTAGGGTACCTTGACACCCGATATTGTAGCTTGGGGGACCAAGGCAATCGGTCAACTTATCGTAACCAAAATTTTTTTGAAAACCGGTTTTTTAGTGCGAAAATTGTTTGGAAGTTACTTTTTATCGGTTTTAGCGTATAAATTACTTAGAAGACGTCTAACCACTATTCATAGTTGACCAAAAAGGCGCCCCCCTCTTCAAGTTAACAAGTCCCGAAGTTGTATTATGAACTTCTTCAAAGCTCTTCACATTTTAGCAAATCCTTGGTTATGACACCGGATTCGTGCTCAACGTAGTTGATTTACTTGTAGAACTGCTTTTGAAATTCTCAAGTCACTGTCAAATTTCAAATTCTGTTGAAGACATTCAACATTTGATTTTCAAAAAACACTTTTTTCACTATTTGAATATTTATTGTCTTGAACAGAATTTGAAAATTGAGAGTGACTTGGATGTTGCGTTAGCAGTTTCACAGGTAAATCCACTAAGCTGAGCATAAATTTGGTGTCAGAATTAAGGACTTTCTGAAATGTGAAGAAATTTAAAGAAGTTCATAATACAATTTCATTCACGCTGTTTTACCCGTTCGAATTTCTCTTTTTTCCGAATTTTTTGTCAGCCATCCTGCATCAAACGCATAGTCCAATACACACGGCCTTTCTCGCGTTAAAGGAAGGTTTAAAAATTGAATAGAAAAACGAAAAGCCAAAATTTGCTCCAGAAAGTGATTTTGAGCCAAAAAAAATATTGTCATTAAAAGTTTCAATGATTTTTTTATGAATTTAAACCTTTTGTCTCTACACAAAGATCTCGATTTTGTCTTTTGACGTTTTCAACATAGAGTGCTTATTATTTATGAAATAATTTATTTCTGAAACTACGCACATTCATCACACAAACCTCAAAAACTGTTTTAGCCAATATTTATTTATTATAATCTTTTTTATCAAACTTTTCCATTGAGTGTTTTGTCCAAACCTAAATCGCTTAACCGGCTGGTCTTCAGCTTGGGTAACCTTTCGTCTATCGACACTCTGCGCAGGGGGTCATTTACAGTTGGTAGCAGGGTGGCATACTTGAGACTTGCTCTTTCAGGCTCCTCTGATCCAGACCTCAAATGGCTGGTTGGTGGTCTTCTCATGCTGGATGGCCGGAAGTTAGTGGAGGAAGAGGAGTAGGGAAGGGCTTCCCATGTCTGCTTTGCACAGAAACCACACATTCAGTCGAGTCCTCGCCCAACTCATTAACTGCTTTGCACATGTAGGTACCTGCGTCCTCTGGTCTCATGTTGAAGATTTCAAGGGTGCCTAGGAACAGATAGTCAAAAAATGTGAATTAAGGACAGAACTTTATTTGGATATACAGTTGATATTAAACAGAAATGGCCAACTGGAAAATTCTTGAGAAATCGCCGTTATATCAGAAATCGGGCAAAATTTTATTTCTTTGATCAGATATTTGATCAGATTTATACAAGAAATTCTACAGTTATTGATGTACAGTTATCATCCTGAGTCAGTCTTTCCCCGTCAACAACTGTATGTCGATGACTGTACAATTTGCAATATCATATACGAAAAATTCTACAGTTATAACCGCACAGTCATCATCTTGAGTCAGTTTTGCCCCGACGACAACTGTATGTTGATAACTGTAAATTTTCTTGTATAATATGGAAGTAAATCGATAACTGTAAGTTAATAACTGTAGAATTTCTCGTATAATAGCTCGATTTTGTCAAAAACAAATTTTGCCCTAGAAATTTTTCGAAAATATTTTGCTCGGGTAATAACCTAACCTAATATTTGTTTGTTTGTTTTGGTTAGCCCAGTTTTTTTTTACAAAAAACAAATTTATGTCAAAAATAACTAAAACACCTGAAGTAAGAAAATCTAGAAAAAATCTAGGCGTCTTATTGTACTGCCCAAATAGAGGACCTTGGGTTGGCAAATTCATGATTGACTCATATCCAAATTGTGCTCAATATTATGTGAAATTGACTTACAAACTCCACTTTTGCACAGAATTTGTACTCGGTCTTGGGAAACTGCTGTGCCTACAAAATAAATTAGTTAAAAATTTATGATTAGAACCATAGGGTGGATGCTATAGAGACTTGTGGATAGTACAAGGTGGTGGAACATCTCTGCAAACTATAGCAACACCGAATATTAGTTAACTAAAAAAGTCGCTAACTTTCTGTCCCGTTTTTCCCACAGACTATGGTCTCTCCGACCCAAAACAGTTCAGAAACGTAAGTCACAAGGCAAGTGGTGTGAATTTTGGAATTAAGGTACCCGCACCAGTTTTGTGCGTTTTTTAAACTGCCACGAGCTCTAACAATCTGCTTTTTATATTTTAATTGAGCACCCTTAAATAGCCAGATAGGCCTAAAGTTTTTTCAAATGTTCTAAATTAACGGCCGATTCGCTAAAGATGTACCGCCCCGTCAAAATAGTGTAAAAACAAACCATCTTTGAACCACTCAATCTAGAAATATCGATACATAAAAACATTTAAATAATCTTGAACAAAGATTACAGTTGGCGTAGGGTTTCCAGTAACTGTGCAAATTAGTTTGCAAGCATGGTTTTTCTGTATCAGCCTGGGCCTTAGATAGAAACTGAAGAATGGAGTTTTTTTCAGTTCCTCTTTTACTCTAGGCAAGTCCACTTGGGTTAGAGTTTTGCGAATGGGTGGCAATTCAAAGTTGTTGCTCTCGTAGGCTGTGTGCTTTCCTAAAAAAATTTTTTATGGATAAAAAAAGTTACAGTCACTTGTTGATATAAAATACGATCGCAAGTTCCTTCTCTCTCAGGGTACGACAATTTTTTAGCTTGGTTTCGAAGTATTTTGCCGAACATGATTCGTCAGTCTAGTCCGAAAAATTACAAAAATATAATTTTGTCATACAATTTTTAAAAACTCAAAAATTTCTTTGTAAAGACCCATAAATTTCCTATTTTCAAAAGAAGGGCACCGACCCGAGGAAGAAAGACCTGAAGAATTTGACGTTAAATCTTTGAATTTTAAAACAAAGGATCGGCAAAAATGGAATCCTTTCAACTTTTCAGACTAAACAGAAAAATCAAGTCCGACAAAAAAAACTTCCAAAACGAGCTAAAAAAGAATCAGACCATAGGCAGGAACGAACTTGGGAGGTGGCAAGTTTGACCGTATCAGAAGTATGAGCAAAAAACAAATTTAAATAACTTTCCGAAAATATTATCCTCCAAAACTTACTGATCACATCGAAATAGAAGACCTCTTCCTTGACTCCATAAGAATTCTCAGCTTTAACTGTATACGGTCCCCTGTCCTCCATTTTGACATTATTTATGGTCAGAGCATAGTCGTTATTATTGGTATTTTTGGAATATTTGACACTTTGCCTCAGCTCCTCTCCATCCTTGATCCAACTCACAATTGGCAGGGTGGGTGAGAGTACTTTGCAGAAAAATGAGGCACTTTCCCCCTCTCCACATCTACTTGGTCCACAGGGTCGGACTACAAAACGGGGCAGCGCATCATTTCTGCAGAATAAGTATTTTGAACAGCGAAAAAAGAAATGTAGAAGAAAACAATACTTATCAAAAGATGACTCATGTATGCCATACTCCGTGGGCCGCAGCTTTTTGATGGCACTATACTGAGCCACTCGCCCAATAGGAGGATGGGGCTCAGGCCATGCGTCCTTTAAATGAAGAATAAATTTTGTTGCAAAACACCTCAGTAGCCACAACTTTTACAGGAATCCGAATCACAAAGCAAATTTTTCTTTGAGTTGTATAAAAGTTGTGAGATTTGACTTCGGGTTGTTGTCCGCCTTCAATAACTGTACATCAGTAACTGTAGAATTTCTCATACAGTATACGAGAAATTCTACAGTTATCAACGTACAGTTATCGATGGTAGAAAGCTGACTTAGGATGATAACTGTGGGTTGACAACTGTAGAATTTCTCTTACCGTATTTTCTCTATTAAACCCCCATAGAGGATTATTTTTCAGCCCCTAAAAATCGGAAAAATTTGAAGTCGATTTTGAAATTTTCGGGTACTCAACTACCGTATTCTCTCTATTAGTTCCACACGTGGGATTTTTTTTCAATCGTCCGAAAATCGGAAAAATTTGGTGTCAATCTCGAGATTTTTGGTGAAAATTCAAAATCTAAAGAGCGGAATCAGAAGAGCTCGTGGGAGTTAAGAAAATGCAATTAACAGCTTTATTAAATTTTTTCTCTGAGCTGAGATACAGGTCCTCAAAGTTGGGGTGTGGGTTTAATAGAGAGTGTGGAACTAATAGAGAGAATACGGTAAAATCTCAAAAATGGAATCAGGAGAGCTCGTGCTAATCAAAAAACGCAAAAAACATATTTGTGAAATGTTTGCTTTAGACTGAGATATAAGGATCGTTTGGCGGTGAATTATTAGAGAGTGGGGGGTTGATAGAGATAATACGGTATATTACGCAAGATATAAATATCTATAGCGTTATATAGCTATTTATATAGGTATATAACGCTATAGCTATTTATAGCTATAAACCCTGGAAATATGGCCGAATTCCGGTTTTTGTCACCCACTCGAATAACAATCGCGTAAATTTACACAAATCTGCTCCGCATTCTTTGCGGTACCCCAAACTATTAGCACTACTCACGTATCTGCTCCTTATGGAATCCCTGACAGAGAAGTATCTATTGCTAGGAATTTGTTTTGTCTCCTCCTGGAAACGATCCGCCAACCAAGGGTGTCCAAGAGCAGCTGTAGCATCCATCCTACTGTTCGCGTCCATCACCAACAGTTTGCGAATAAAGTCTTTGGCACTTGAGGATATGTCGTTGAAGGCGGGGTCATCCATATTCCAATCACAAGATTTCACATTTTTTAAAGTCTCATCATCGTTTTCACCGCCAAATGGGGACAGACCCGAAAGTAAAATATAACTGAGCACTCCCACTGACCACATATCTGAATTTTGTAGATGATTTTAGGGTGTAAATTAGTAATCACGGGCTGCCTACATACCTGTGTAAAACCCGACATTAGTCCCAAGAACAATTTCCGGTGCAGCAAATTCAGCAGTTCCTGTGAATAAAATTATTTTTTTGGGGGTTAAATGGACTCTGACCGACCTGTAGTGACTTTTACAGGCTCCTTAGGATCCAACTTGGTGGTCAGTCCAAAGTCGATGAGCTTGAGTTGGTTGCTTTTGCGGGTGGTGAACATAATATTCTCCGGTTTCAAATCCAAATGCACCTAAAATAGTGTGAATAATTAATACAATGTGCTCAATGTGGCTCGGCATGTAATACGGTCAACTTGATATCCAATGGCGTCTAACCGCCCTTTTTACACAAGCACTTACATAGCTCATTTCATGCATGTGACTAAGGGCCTTGCACACTTGGTGAATATATTCAATGGCTTCCCCTCTGACATTCGGTTCTTTTCATCCGACACTTTTTCAAACAACTCTCCTCCGGACATACTAGAATTTTTAAAAAATATTTCAAAATTTTATTCTAACGTGTAACTTACAATTCGTAAACCATGACCATCTCATTTTCACCCTCGAAAGCATCATGCAGATTGATAAGAGTAGGATGTCTTAGCTCAGACATCGTATTGATTTCTTTTCTCACCATCTCCTTGTCTTTTTCATTGTTGGTAGTGACGAACTTGACGGCAAACACATTTCCAGTGGCCTTTTCCACACATCTGTGCACCACACCAAAAGCACCTCTGAACATACTAGGGTTAGCCAACGCGAATATTCTCGAGAAATCGCCCTGTTTTATGTCAGGCAATGTCTAAATTTTGCCAGGTATATTAGAATTCGGGCAAAATCTTTCATCGGATTATATGAGAAATTCGGCTCTATATGTGTTAGGGGGTCTCGAAAAGCAACTGCCTTGGTCTCCCCCGTTAATTTTTCTTTAATTTTTTTTCACTAAAAGTCTCGAAAAGGTGTTTATTTACAATTTTAAGAAGTTTTTGCGAAAAAAATTTGACCCTAGTATAGAATACCAACTCGGGTAGGCCAGCTTATGTTAGGACAGACTCAAACATGTTCCTTGAACATGATCCATAGATCCATAGATTTTGCTGCGCATAACTCAGTCCCAGAATATATTCGTGAAAACCCCTAAATAACCTTCACCAAAGAGTATTCTTCTCTAAGCCTACCCCTTTCAGTTCCTTGATCTTTTTTCACCCCAATCTATTGCTATTTAGAGTGTGCTGGTATTTGTCGGCTTTGCGGCCAAATACCATTGGTATTGTCGGTGCAAAAGATGTGAAGTAGGTGAAAAATGAAAAAAAATTGTGTTTGAGAAAAATACTCTTTGGATGGGCGGTTATTTGAGGGGTACTGTCGAATATATTGGTTGATTGAGTTTTTGCCATAATTTTTTTGTGAAGACTTTGACGAGTATTTATGTTGTGTCTAACGACAAAGAATGGCATCGAACAATTTTTGCTATTTTCACTGATTATTTCTAATGGCTCATAAATTTTGAAAGCTGAAAAATGTCTTACGTGCCGATTTCCTCGAAAACATCGTATTTTTCATAGACTGACTCATTTTTAATTTGGACTGGTTGGGTGGGCCTTGCTGCCACACATCAATCACTTAAATAGAGACAGTTGTTGAAACTTAGTTTTCTGGAGAAAAAAGTAAAATAACCATAAGCGTCGTAATTCTCCACAGCCTTGCCTCTTCCTCGCACAATTTTTCCTGTGTCATCGACTAAAATTGGGGTGATCTGATTTATTAGAATGTTTAGGGAATAAGAGAAGTGTATCGAAAATGGTTTTTTTTAGATTTTTTGTTGTTTTTAGCATTTTGTGGTAAATATAACACGCCTCCATTAAAACTTTTATTATTATTTCTGACTTTTGGCTTTTGAAAAAAAATTTAGTCAAAAATTTTCCGTGATTTTTTCTAACTGAAACTTTCTAACAGAAAAAACACCCATTTTTCTGAGTCAGATATTGCCCGTCGTTAACTGTGAAATTTCTAGTATAATATACGAGAAATTCTACAGTTGTAAATCGCGGGGCAGAATTTGACTCAGAAAAAATAGGTGTTTTTTTCAGAGTCAGAAAAATAAAAATAAAGTTTAAATGGAGGCGTGTTATATGTTATTAGGTAAGGAAATAGAAAAAAGAAGTGAACAAACACATAATTTATAATATCTTTTATTTTACATTTACCGAACAAAAAAAACAGAAATTCAGGGCACGCAACTTCGGAATTTACAAAGCGACGCTCTTTTGTCTATGAATTCATAAAAATAAATTTTCTAATCTGCCAACAAATCAAAAGTTTAGAATCGAACACAAAAGAGTATCGCCCTGCTCACCGGAACAATGGTAGAAGTAATAGTTTTGTGGTAGTATCCCTCTATTAGGGTCTACAATTACCGGCAACCTGATATTTTTTGTTGACAATAAAAAATGTTGCTAGGAGGAAAATTTTGTTAATTTTTTTACCACGGATCTAGCTGATTTTGCTAGACTAGTAAATATATCCAAGAGAAATCAGCTCAATGCTTTCTCAAAAAGTGGGCTAACAAAACATTTCCCAGCATAATATTTTTTACGGTAAATGAAAAATGTCTGGCTGCCAGATCTACCAGTTGGCAAGTAGTATTATAAAACAGAGATTATTTAGGGTGTGTGTGTTTGTGTCTTCTAGGAAATGCACCGAAAAACAGAGAAGCTGCATGGAAAGTTTAGGAGAGAGAGAGGAGAGATAGTTGGATTCCTGATTTCTGGCAATCACTCATTTTCCACCTGCAAATTAGAAGAAATTGAAAATTTAGGGTTTATAAAAACAAATTCTCATCACAGCCGCTTTGTTTTTTAGTGAATTTTCCTAGGAAAGAGCCTATTATTTGTGTTAGAGGTTAAGCTTCGACTACTATTAAGTTTGACTGCAGCGTTTTACCAAATTTAATTATTTAATAATTTAATTCACTAGAAAAAAATTAGAAAATTTCGCGCGACAAGTTCTAAAAATATTAGAAATTGTCTGGCTGCCGGGATTGGCGTTGGAGTAAAGTAGGTTCATGAGGAATTGGCGGGTTAGTTCTTTTTCATCTTTTACTGTATAGTCCAACCTTGATAAACGGAAACCCTCAAAAGTTGGTTCCCCCGCTGGGTCCGACACTTCTTAGCTCGATTTTCAAAGCTTTTTTTAAATTCTTTTTTTACAGTCCGGTCCCAAATATCGAAAAGATTTCGATTTTACCGATTGTTTTTCAGAATCTGAAACTTATTTTCTCTAAAAAAGCTAAACCTCGATAAACGGACACCCATTTCAGAAATAGGATGCCCGTTTATCGAGAATTTCGATTTTTTAGAGAAAAAAAAGTTTTTGGATTCTGAAAAGCGATCGGTAAAATCGAAATCCTTGTGATATTTGAGACCGGACTGTAAAAACAGAATTTAAAAAAAAAAAGCTTTGAAAATCGAGCTAAAAAAGTGTCAGACCCAGCGGGGGAACGAACTTTTGGGATGCCCGTTTATCAAGGTTCGGCTGTACTCTTTCGATTGGTTTGAACCTTTTGAAATAACTCGAAAGAATATAAAATGGCAAATGTCTTATTGTAATTGTATTCGACCTTAAAACACCAAAAGGATAGACCGATCGCCAGACGCTCAATAGTAGTCAGGAGTAAAGGTGGTTCTAAAATTTAATTGGAAAAAGTCGAAGATATTTATTGAAAAATAAGATTATGGAAAAGAAAGTGGTTGGGTGAGTAAAGACGGCTGTGCTAGGTTGGAGATGAAAGAAAAAACTAAAGTCTAGACTTACCATCGTAATTGGGACGCCTTGATCTGGACTTAGGATTGTGACTGGAGATGTGGCCGCAGATGGTTCGCTCACACCTACAAATTTGTACTAATTTACCACTTTTGCCTCACAAAGTGAAGCCTCGATTTAATGGCCCTCTCCCAAGCTCGTTCCCACCTACAGTCCGACACTTTTTAGGTTTTGAAAAACGATCTGAAAAATCGTAATTAGACTAGGCTGTTAAAAAGTAACTGACAAAAGATTTCAAAAACCTAGGCAAAGAAGTGTCGGACAAAGGCGGGAACGAACTTAAGATGGGGCCTTAAAGTCGAGGTGTGACTGTAATATAGTTAGACTATAATCCACCACCCACCATGTTTATTCTCAGCACTAATGCGGAATTCATAGGCCTGTTCCGGCTTCAAGCCCTCTACTGTGATGTATGTAAACCTGGACTTGGCACATCTCTCCCATTTTCCACTTCCTGCTTCTCGTTTCTCCACAATATAGCTGAAATTCAAAATTTACATCTGTTTTCATTATGAAGACCACCAAGTTACCCAGTGACAAATGATCCTCCGTCCAAATTGGGTGGTTTCCACGACAAAATGGCCGCCTCATCCAGTACATTCTCAGTGTTGGGGAAGCGCGGAGGCTCTGGCTTGTCCAGCACATTTACACGTACACTGCCAGAATCAGAGCCAACATTGTTTTGCACAACCACCTTGTATTCTCCACTGTCCTCTCGCTGGGCATCGGAAATACGCAGGGTGGCCACTCTGCAAACCATTTAAGTTTAGGTCAAATTAAAAAAATTCAATTTCACTTCTCATCAGTAACAATGGAATATTTTGAGCCATTTTCAATCGGCTCGTCATTCCTGGTCCATGTGGCTGTGCCGCCGGATATGCTTTGTAGGGGATCTTCAATTCTAGAGGTCTTGAGTTTTCAATGTCCACACCTAAGTTGTAGCGAGGAGGCAGGAATACTCGAGGTTTGGCTAAAATTAAATGAATGACTCATGAATTAGGAAAACAATTCCTATTTGCGCTTATGTGAAAGAAACAACTCACAGCTCAGCTTGAGTTGAGCCCTTGTTGATTTTGAGCCAAGTGGGTTGGTGGCTCGGCAGGTGTACTCATCCTCGTCTTCCGCATGCAGATTGTTGATTATGAGCACTTGTTTGGTTCCCTTGTCGATAAGGGTGCACTTGGAGGTGTCCACTGTAATATTTTTTAGATTAATTAGACCACAGTCAAACATTCACTCACCTAGCTCCTTGCTGCCTCGGAACCAGCTGATCTCCGGTTTGGGCGTTCCACTAATTTCACATTCCAAAGTGACAGAGCCATTCGTAGCGCCATATTGATCCTTTAGAGGAGACAGTATTTCAGGACTGTCACCTTTGCTGGCTGGTTTGAATTCGTATTTCTCAATCAAGGCCGGTACACTGTCGCCAGCATCATTTACTGCCATGATCCTGAAGTCGTAGGTCCTGCCTTCGATGAGGTTGTTGACATTAAGTGAAGTACTGGGGGACGGGGCTTGAGTGCACTTTTGCCAGAATTCTAAAAAATTGAAAATCAGCTGTGACTTCGATGTCAACTGTGAAATAAAAGTCAACTGTTTACCTGTGTTGGACTCTTTCTTCTCAACCATGTATCCTCTAACTCGACCACCGCCATCCTTATCAGGTCGTTGCCACGAGAGTACCACATGCTCTGCTCCCACATCCACAATAGCAGCATTTATTGGCACTGATGGAGGATCGAACGGCATGCGAGCGACAATCGGTTGGTCGGCGAGCAGTGGAGGACCTTGGCCGTTAGCATTGCAAGCACTCACTCGGAAGAAGTATTCCTGCATAAAAACCCGTAGTAAACTTTTTGACAATCTAAATAAAGGCGAAAATTACGTGTTGAGGAAGAGTCCAGAAGCAATAAAGCTTAATTCACGAACGGCTGAGGCGACGACCACCCATTCTTCACGCTGGGTGTCACGTTTTTCTAACACATAGTTGGTGATTCTTGAGCCACCATCATCCTGAATATAAATATAGTTGAGAGCATAGTTCAACAAAAGTGGAAGAATGCATACCACTGGAGGCCTCCATGAGACAGTAGCTTGGTGTTCAGTAATGCCGACAATACTAATAGGACCTTCCGGAGCGGATGGCAGACCAGTCACATTTATCCAAAATCCGGTCGTTGCTGAAATTGTCGTTAAGTTGGAAATAAATTCGTCTAAAGATCCAACCTTCTCCACTTCCATTTGATATAGTGTATTCATATCTGCCGGCTTCATGACTATGCAATTCAGGAATGGTTAGTAGCAAGTGCTAGAAAAATTACAGTTAGAAAATTATTTTTTTGACTGAATAAAGAAATTAAAAATAATTGTTTCTAGATGTATTCACCTGGTTCCCGAAAAAAGTATGCCTTAGTCCCAGTTAACACAAGGATGGGAATCTCAATTTTTCATGTTGTATTTTTTGCAAAAAAAATAATTGTCTCAAAAAATAATTCTTCACACTTTCCAATCATTTTTAGACAAAAAATCGTGTAAAAATAGTGCAAAATTTTTTGCCTTGGTCCCCTAATCTGATTTTACCTATGATGGAGGCTGGTCAAACATATATATATAGAGCCAGAAAATCCGAATTTTAAAATTTAGAAGATGCTTTAAAATAATTTGAAGAAACTCTCGATGAGAAAACCATAGTTTTGAGCCTTTCCTTTCGCGCTGAAATGGAGGTGGAGGCTAGCCTTTTAAAATTTTTGAACAGTGTTGCTTCAACTCTCCAAACCCCAAAATTATATAAAATGGGCAATATAGAAAAAACCTACATCATCAAAATCAACAGTGCGAATGTTAGGATTTTCAGAAGAAATTTCGGTTCCGTTTAGTGTCAAACGGTGAGTGAAAGGTGCTGATCCAGAGAAAAAGATCTTTATTCGAACCATATCTCCTGCTGGATATACCGCATTTGGTACTTGCTTTTCAATCACTGGTGGAGCTGGAAATCAGAATTTCAATCCAATTAAAACCCTTTAAAACACTAAGTCCAACCAACCCTGCACATTGAGTGTTGCCGTAGCCGAGTCCACACCAAATACATTGGACACTTCACAAGTGTAATCACCCGCATCAATGTCCCAAACTTCTTTGATGATGAATTTGTATACTCCCTCGTGTGTTTCCACCCTATATCTGGCTCCGTCCGGCACTTCTCGCCCATTCTTCAGCCACCTGGCTGTGGGTGTGGGCCTTCCGATGGCTTCACAACTGAACACTGCCCTTTTGTTGTATGGACAGTCGGTGTGCTCTGGTTTCACGATTATCATCGGTCTGGATCCGGCAGTTTCCTACAGTTATTTTTTTTAGCGATTAACTATATTTTTCACTGACAAGCAATTTTTTTTCGTTAGTTAAAGGCCTGACCTCTTCCTACTCGGTGGTCCCCCGCCAATTCAAAAATTTTCCCTTGATCATTGGACTTCTGTACGGATTTTTCCGCTAGGTTTCTAACAAAACTAAGCCTAAAATTTTATTTCAGGCCTAGTTTTGTTAAGCTCCATTCATACTCCCGCGGGACACGGGACAATTTTTCAAACACGTTTTTGTCTCTATCTCGGCTCCCAGCCATCATTTTTCACTACTTTTAATAGATCTACAAGGCAACAGACCATGCTCTACAACATAGGGATAACAGATTTGCTATGATCAGTATCGAAAGCGGTTTTTAGGCTGTCCCGCAGGTCAATGTCACGTGGGACAATTTCTATATTTGTCCCACGTGACATTGACCTGCGGGACAGCCTAAAAACCGCTTTCGATACTGATCATGGCAAATCTGTTATCCTATGTTGTAGAGCATGGTCTGTTGCCTTGTAGATCTATTAAAAGTAGTGAAAAATGATGGCTGGGAGCCGAGATAGAGACAAAAACGTGTTTAAAAAATTGTCCCGTGTCCCGTGTCCGCGGGAGTATGAATGGAGCTTTAGAAACGTGGCGCAAAAACCCGTACAGAAGTCCAATGATCAAGGGAAAATTTTTGAATTGGCGGGGGACCACCGAGTAGGAAGAGGTCAGGCCCTTTAACCATATTAACTATATTCTTAGTTAACTATATTTTTGGCGATATTATAATTCCGCCTCCATACTCGGATTTTTTTAAAGTTACCCAAAATTACATCCCAGACTTTTTTTTCTAAACAAGACGATAAAAAAATATTTCTAAACAGGTTCTGATTTAAAAAAATTAGATTTCGTCAAAAAATTTGCATCCCAGCCCTCAGACATAGATGGTCTTTTAGGGTGTTTTTAACTAAATTTTAGCCATTTTGAAGTCAAATAAAGGTAAAAATGATAGATTTTGAACAAGTTTTTACTTTCTGGGGCCTACCGCATATATAAACTCTGGTATGCATGTTTTTTCATGCATCCATAGTCACTTTCGAGTATTCGTGTCTAAGGTGTGTGTTACTGAATAACTATTTTCACTGGTTAACTATTTCTCTATTCTTTTTTCGCTGCAAAATTTTACAAACCTGTATTTTGATTGGAGCAGAAGGCAAAGATGGCACTCCCCTGCCGTGCACATTTACAGCAATTATGCGGAACTCATAGTCGTGGTATTCCTTCAGGTTGGGCACAGTGAATTCTGGCGTTGTTACATTGTAGTCGTTAGTCATCTCCCACACATTTATGCCAATCTCCCTCTTCTCAACGACATAGCCAGTAATCTTGGAGCCACCATCTTCAACAGGTGGAGACCACGTAAGGGTCACCAGTTCGGGCCAATCGACTGTGCGTGGATTTGGATTGGTGGACCAGGAGGGCCATGCCTTAACCTCAGTTGCACTTTGTCTGAGGGAGAAGAGGGCTTGGACCAGCCAGCCGCATTTTAGCTAGAACTCGGAATTCATATTCGCCCAGATCTCTTAGATTTGCCACTTTGAAGTGAGTGTCCGGAATGAGGTCTTTATTGCGGTTATCCTGAAAAATAGTTCATGTAGCATGCAAACAACAATCTGATTTTTCGGGTCTCACTTTGCGTATACCGGAAACTCTCTAAGTATATACCCAGCCAAAATTTAAAATCGTATTTTCGGCATTGCTGAAAATGACCCGGACTCTGGCTTGGAAAACCGCAGGTAAGAGGAACCCGGTCTTCTAGCAGATTTGTAGTCAGGCAACACACAGGCAGGCACCTGAGTAGCTCAGATACCCGTATACCCGGGGGTTTCTATAACAATTATCCAGATGTGCATCCGCGTCTGAAAAGACACGGGCAATCGAGAACCGGATTCAGTCAAATTACCCGTCTGAGTGCAAGCCCAACAATCATACCATTTGTGTGAATGAGAGTCCCTGTACTGAATGTTGTAGCCCAGAATTTTGGATCCTCCATTGGAAGCTGGTACATCCCACTCGACGTGTGCCCAATTCCTGTCCATTTCTCTGACCACAGGTTTTTCCGGCTTGCTTGGCACTGAGAACTGGTATTTTGCAGTGATTGGGTCAGGTAGTTCACACGGTTCTGACAGGCCATACCTGCAAAATTAGCCATAGAACCCTGGAAATCCAGTTAGTAGTAAAAAAGTACTGATTCTCAGCGAAAATTCTGAATTTATATCGCTCATTCTCCACCAACTCCATGACCAAACAGTCGGTGCCACGAACAAAGGATGAGACCTTGTCCCACACATCGACCCCTAATCTATACTTCTCCACCACATAGTTGGTTATTGGAGCGCCACCGTCATCTTTTGGAGCTTTCCAGAACAGACGGCAAGACTCTGGACAGATGTCATCACAAACCAGGCTTTCTGGAGCACAAGACGGTCTACCACTTTGAGGTGGATGTCAATGCTGTCTGAGCCGAGATCATTTTCCATCTAAACAGGGAAAATTTGAGTTTTAGACTGCTTTGACCATTTCCAGTAAAGCCGAGTCGAATAACCCGACAAACCCGCCCCCTCTCAAGTTCGTTCCCGCCTAGGAGCCGACACTTTTTTATCCTAATTTCAAGGACTTTTGCCGATCCTGTTTCAACAGCCTGATCCCAAATATGATAAAGAAATTCGATTCTACCAGTCGTTTTTCAAAAACCCTGTAATTTTGCAACTAAAAAAGCAAAATCGCGATAACGCGGCACTTATTTTCAAAATAGTGCGCCGGGGGCCTATTTCACTAATTGAAGATTGGGAAAGTTTCCACGGAAAATTGGAAAATGGAAAGTGGAAATGGAAAGTGATAATTTTCTGTTTCACTAAACGAAAATTGGAAATGGAAAGTGGAAAGTGGAAACTTTCCAGTTTTCTGTTTCACTAAAAAAATTTCACTTTCCATTTTCCAGTTTCCATTTTCCAATTTTCCATGGAAAATGAAAAATTTCCCATAAAATAATTTTTACATGAAAAGTCGAATTAAGTCATTTTTCTGTGCCACGAGCCCCGTAATCAGAGTACAAATACACAATCGACCAAAATTAGTATTAATAAAAAATCGTTGACACGTCTAATAGACTCCTGAATTTTCGGGTGGTCCACTTGTATATCCCCCACCCTAACCCCAATTCCTGGGTAGGTACCTCCTTGTCAGGTGGGCGTCCACCTGGGTGACCTAAAAAATGGAAGTAAAAAAAATTAAGTTTACACTTAGTGGACTAGAACCAGTAACCTCAGTGACGGCGACCCTCCCCAGCAACCCCTACCCAATTTAGACCAGGTGGTCGACCACTTGGATCAAAAATTTTTTTTTACATTTTCGGGTTCCAAAACAATTTTTCTGCACTAATTCGAGCATGCTGAATATGTTTGACAGTGGTAAAATCACGTTTTATCGAGAAATTTTTGAGTTATCGCTAACGATTGATTTATCAAAATCAAAAATTACGATAACTCAAAAATTTCTCGATAAAACGTGATTTTACCACTGTCAAACCATATTCAGCATGTTCGAATTAGTGTAGAAAAATTGTTTTGGAACCCGAAAACGTAAAAAAAAATTTTTGATCCAAGTGGTCGACCACTTGGTTTTCCGGTGGTCCACTTGGATATCCATGTAAATCGCCACTCCAAATTTTTGAGGTTACAGGCTCGAATCCTGGTGGTAACAGACATTATTGTTTCTTTAATAACAATTATTAACTATTCTGTAAAAGACCAGTAAGCCTCAAAGTGGGTGAGGTAACCACCTGGTACCTCCTCTAGACCATTAAAACCAAGTGGTCGTCCACTTGGATCAATTTTTTTTTTACATTTTTCATGTTCCAAAACCTATTTTCTGGACTGATTCGGGCATGCTGAAGATGGTTTGATAATAGTAAAATAAGGTTTTCTCGGATATTTTCTGAGTATTGGGGAATAATTGATTTTATTAAAACTCGATTTTACCAGAACTCAAAAAATACTTTACAAAACGGCATTTCACCACTATCAAACCATCATCAGCATGTCCGAATTAGTCCAGAAAACAGGTTTTGGAGCATGAAAAACGTAAAAAAGAATTCCACCTGGATATCCACTTGAACCACGGGTACCTACCCTAGGTTTTGGAGTTTGAATGGTTGAAAACACAGTTTCGGTATTGTCAAACCATGTTCAGCGTAAAATTTTGGCTAAGAAGCCATGTTTTACAATCCCATGTGAGAAACTAATATTTTCGTGATTTGGAGGCAGATGCCCCTCAGGATATGTACTTACCCGATATGGGTGTGTAGTTAGCGAAATCGCCATTTTGGTATTGACAAACCGTGTTCAGCACATGATTTTAGGTAAGATAGGATAGTTTTCTGACTTACTTGAAAAAATTCCAATTTTCCAAAAAATTGTAGACCGAAGCCTCAGTCATCAATTTTCCATGGAAAATTTTCCAATTTTCCGCTTTCCATTTTCCACTTTTCAAATAGTGAAACAGAAGCGGAAATTTTCCATGGAAATTTTCCACTTTTCACTTTCCACTTTCCATTTCCAATTTGCCATTTTCCAAATGTTAGTGAAACAGAAAATGACTTTCCATTTTCCACTTTCCACTTACCATTTTCCACTTTCCATTTTCCAATCTTCAATTAGTGAAATAGGCCCCGGGTTATAGGGGTTTTGTTTTTTAGTGACAAAATTACAAAACTTTAGAAAAACGATCAGTAAATCGCAATCCTTATGAAATTTGGACTATCAGACTGTCAAAACAAAATTGGTGAAAGTCTTCGGAAAGCGGGTGACCTCAGGCGGAAACGGGGTATCTGGACCTGACTGTACAGACTCACCCTAATAGTATAGTTTCCACTATCCTCTCGTCGACATTTTGGGTAGGTGAGCTGAGTCAAAAAGTCATTGCTTTCGATCTGTGCACGTGCATCCCTCTCGTCAACGGTAAGCCCATTTTTGGTCCAAACAATCTCGGGCCGTGGGCTGGCTGCATATGGCACAAGCATTTTGGCTGGCTCTCCGGCTAAGACTACTAAATCCTTAGCCAGCATTCCCATGGAAATTACTGGTTTAGATGGAGAGCTGGCGGCAATTATTGGAACTGAATTCTCACTGTATTCTCCTTGACCAGCTCTAAAAGAGTGATTGATAATGTTAACTTGAGAGAAAAATATGTGTTAAGAGAAAATTTACGTGTTGACAGCAGCCACGCGGAACTCGTAAGAACGATGAGGTATCAGACCAGTGACCCGGTATTTGGTGTCAGATATGTTTCCAAGGCAGCCTTCTCCCAGTTGTTGGTACCGGTTTCTCGCTTTTCCAGAACATAACCAAGAATGGGAGCACCACCATCACTCAGAGGGCGTAGCCAGCTACAAAATATCAGATGGAAATTTTTAAAGGGTTTTAAGAGAACATACCGTAAAGTGATGGAGTCATCTGATGTGTGAATTGGTTCTGGTTGTCCGGGTGGCCCTGGCACATCTGATAGATAAAAAAAAGATATGCAATAATTTTAAGACGAGAAAATTGCGTTGAACTCACCAAATGGATTCTTAGCCATTACGGAGTTGTCAGCATCCAATGGCTCACTAACACCCTGAAAAGTTGGCTTTGGAATGAAAAATTGATGTACAGGGTTATTCAAGAAATTGTAACACTTTCAAACTGCCATAACTTTTTATCCCGGCACGATTTCGAAATTTTGTAAACGCAGATCGACTCAGAATTTCATGGCAATTTTTTTGGCATATAACACCCGAAAAATTTTTTTTTTGCAAAAATTCGAAAATTTGCCTTGGTCCCCCTGTTGTCCCAAAATGCCGAAATATCGAGTTATCAAAATTCCGCTATTCCACTGTTTCCGTAGCTGTTTTTCTTCGTGCTTCGTTGCTTCACTTGGTGTCTTCCTTCTCCTGTATGAATTATTAATCATGAACCTTCATGAACCTATTATGAACCTTCGTCAGGAATTGCTACCAGTCAATCGTGCAGCCCGAGTGGAACACGCAATCAACATTCTTGGACTTATCGATGCAGCTCCGCGCTTGTGACGTATGTGAATGTGACGTAATGCAATGTTTAACAATTTCGGCATTTTGGACAACAGGGGGGACCAAGGCAAATTTTCGAATTTTTGCAAAAAAAAAAATTTTCGGGTGTTATATGCCAAAAAAATTGCCATGAAATTCTGAGTCGATCTGCGTTTACAAAATTTCGAAATCGTGCCGGGATAAAAAGTTATGGCAGTTTGAAAGTGTTACAATTTCTTGAATAACCCTGTACTAGTCAAAAAGACTCACATATTGGTTTTCAGCACGAACTCGGAAGTCGTACTTGGTCCCATTGGTGAGGTTTCTGACCCTGAAAGAACTTCCAATCGGCTGGCCAACCTTTTCCCATTCACCGGTGCGAGGATTCTTCTTTTCGACCACATAGTTTGTTATGGGGGCACCACCGTCGTCCTGAAATTGAGAATAGATAAGTGGGGGCGGAAACAAGTTAGAAACACTACCTTTGGAGGACTCCAATGCAAAGTGATGGCTTCGCCACTGATATCAGAAAAGGACAACGGTCTAAAATGAGAGATGTCAGATACAAAGCTTTGATAGCTCATTCAGAAACCCGGAGTTGGGGTCGGAGTTGTAATAATGTGTGTGTTCACTATGCAATATACTCCAACTGGAACTCTGGGTTTCTGAACGATTCATGACCGTGAAATAAGATAGTTATCGTTGGAGAGGGAATCAAAAATCATGTTTCCCGAATTTCCAAATTTAAGTGGTCCCGTTGAGCACTCAAAAACTTTTTTCTCGGCAACAGTTTAATGGGCAAGTTTAGCCTCATCGGAAAGCTCTTTCGACGGCGGAGGACTTTTTACAAACAAATTCCGGTTTTTGTTTTTAAAAATTTGAAAATTTGATGGTTGAATTTAGAAATGGCTCAAATTGAAAACACCCCTCAAAATATGTAAATCCCCCTCAAATTTATTTTTTACCCCCTCAAATTTGAATTTTGATCAAAATGTGTAAATCCCCCCTCAAATTTGAAATTTACCCCATGGTTCTCAAAACCGCTTAAATGTTTAAATACCGCTTAAATTTCAAACGAAAATAGTTTTCTGAAAACCGCTTAAAATCCGCTTAAATACTGCTTTAAATTTTAAGCGGTATTTAAGCGGTTTTTAAGCGGTTTCGACGATTTTCATTCCTTTCGAGACTTAAGCGGTATTTAAACATTTAAGCGGTTTTGAGAACCATGGTTAAATCGAGAGTTGACTCTATACCAAAAAATGTTGCGCACTTGAAAAAATTAACGAAGAACCGCGCCGCAGGCGAAAATTTTGATCAATTTGAATGTTTTCTGACATATTTTGGAGCCAAATCAGAAAATAAGTACGAAATAAGTACACAAGGCAAAAATAAGTACAAATCTTATAAATAAGTACAGATGAGAGCCCTGACCGAAAATCATATAATTTTGAGTTCAATCTCGAGATTTTTGGGTGAAAAACCAAAATCCAAAAAGTAGAATGAGTAGAGTTCGTGGAAGATAACAAAACACGAAGAAGAGCTTTGCGAACAAATTCTTCAGTCTGAGATATAGGTCCTCAAATAAGGAGTTTGCAGGTTATATTATCTGCATTTATTGCTGTATTCTACACTTTTACTGGTGGCTTATACGCTGTGGCATACACCGATGTTGTCCAGTTGTTTTGCATTTTCATTGGCTTGGTAAATTTACCCCCTGAAATTTGCATTTTTAATGAAATACTGCAGTAAATTTTGCGGAAATCCGAATTTTATAGTGAAAAACACAGGTAATTTAAATCCAGTGGATTACCCGGCCGGAAATTATTCTGACTGTCTGAAATGAGAGTAAGAAAGGCAAATCAATCAGATCACACTGTTTTTTTCCCATTTTTTGGGCGGGACAAAAACAGCGTTTTACGCCCCAAAGTCGATCAAAAAAAAGTTTTTAAATGAAGGCGTGTGATATAAAATGCATGATCATTTTGATCAATACAGTGTTATTTAGAGACAGAAAAAGGCCTTCGGGCGGGATTTCGGGACGAGATTTTCGGCCGAAAAAAATTCGGGATCGGGATTTTGGAAAATAAAATTCGGGATCCCGTCGGGATCCCGAACAAATTTTCGGGATTATTCAAAATTTTGTTTTTTTTGACAACACCATATGCAAACAACAACAAACGAGCAAATTTAACAAAAGTAACAGTTTTAGTAGCAGTAGTTGATCTGTGGCAATGCCTTGTTCAGGAAAATGAGAATTTTTGCTTGAGCCTAGCCGAGTATTCGTCGTGAGTTCGTGCGTGGACGAAAAGGCCTTTTGTACTGCCACCCGTCATTTTTATTAGATTTCCACACACTCCACATTTTGCTTCAGTGCCCGATAGTTTTGTGAATAAACCGATATTCCAAATAACGCTCATCTAAAAATGTTAATATTATGAAGCTCAATTAAAGCAAAAACTTTATGACCACAATTTCAACCGAACAAAAGAAGAAAACCAGGGTTGTCATTTTCCCGGAAAAATGATCTTTTTTTCCTTGGAATTTTTCCTCTGACAACCCTAAAGAAAACTAAGATGCGAGAAACGTTCACGTTTTTGCTTGAGGTTTCAATGGATTTTAAAAGAAACACATAACTAATTGGTGCTTTTACGACCATACAAAGGGTGAAAATTGTCGATCGGGATTTGACGAATTTCGGGATCGGGATCGGGATTTTAAGAATTGTTCGGGCGGGATTTCGGGACGGGATTTTGGCCCAAAATCGGCTCGGGCGGGATCGGGATCCCGACGGGATCCCGTCCCGTTTCTGTCTCTAGTGTTATTCAAGAAATTCTTTAACATTTTTAAACATCCATAACTTTCCCACAGATCGTTTTCTGAAAATCTGTTTTTGCAGTTCCCTTGGTTTTGCATGAAACTTTTTCGGGTATATAATGTCAAAAACTCGACTTTCGCTTGGTGGGCAGCGACAGATCGAGACAATTCGAATTGAGACAATGACGATTGAGACAAATTCGGCAAATATTTGCCGCGACGAATAAATAAGACCGATGATTTTGTCTCAATCGTCATTGTCTCAATTTGAATTGTCTCAATCTGTCGCTGGCCTGCTTGGTCCTCCCTGTGGTTTGGGTCTTACCCTTCCAAAAGCCGTCCACATACCAGGACCAAAACCACAGGGGGTACCAATCAAAATATATACGAAAAAAATTGTCATGCAAATTATGTAGGACTGTAAAAACAGATCTTCAAAATTATGTCTGTTCAAAAGTGTTAGCATTTCTTGAATAACCCTGTAATTCATAAAAGTCATCTTTGCCACATGCTGTCCGTTGTCGCTGTTCATTCATAAGCCTATCTCACTTCTATTACTTCGCTTTCTGTGTATTGATTTATTTGAATTTTCAGAAAATATGAAGAAATTCTCAGCGTCCAGTTTCTTTTTCTGCAGCCTCTTGCTCATTTTCTGCGCTTCTATGGCTGTGTCGGTCGAAGTTGTGGCGGAAAAGAGTCTATCCGAAAATATCACTGAGGCTCTAATCAATTCGATTCGGGATGGTTTGCAGGAAACAACAACGTCTCAAAAGCCCAGCGAAGAGTCAGTGGATGATGCCTCGCCAACCGAATCTGTTGTGACAAGCGCCAGTCAGCTGCCTGATTCTACTGAAGCAGCGCAAGTGTCAATTCAGCCATTTCCCAGTGCGAGCGAGAAGTCAATGGCAGTCAAATCTTCGAACAAGGAGGCCAAAAAAGATGCGAAGTATGTTTTTCTATCCCAAAACTTCTCAATTTACTCAATTCATTTCCAAGTCCGACTTTACATTTAGCCTCACTCGTTGGCTGATTTGGGCTGGAATTGGATGTGGAGGCTTCGTCTTCGGGATTCTCATTGGATGCCTTTTGTCGTATTTCTGCTGTGTGCGGGGAAAAAAGTCCAAGAAGCAAGGGGAGCCAGAAGACGCAAAGAAAGCGATGCATGAAGAGTTGAAGCGCAAGATTCATGGGCGCAGAGGGCCATCCGTTGCTTCAAGTGTCAGAGTGCCAGTTTCGCCAGTCTTTCCTTCGTAAGCTATTCTGTGTCATAGGATTTTGATGGATTCGATATCTGTTGTTGTTACAGGCAGCGCTCCGCTTCGTACAACTCTGTCAAGGATGGTGGTTCAGCCAGGAATGTTTCGGAAGTTGGCTCTAATCACGAGCGCTCTCGCAGTCGTTCTCGTTCTGCGTCTTGCAGCAATCGATGAAGTCGAAAAAGTGAAGTCTACAAATGTCCTACAGAAAATTTTTGTTGAAGCTTTATCGCTAACTTTTGTTTTGAATGTGGTTTTTCTTGCTGTCAAGCAGAAATTGTTCGTTAGGAGCAAATGAATAAAGTTGCCTTCCGCAAGATCGGATTGTTCTGTCTAGCTCCATACTGTAGCTATCCTATATACTATTTTAGGCGGCTTGGGCCCTTTATTAAAAAAGACTGATAAAATAGGGGCTTATTTTGAGATTTCCGGGTGCCTACCAAGTCATAAAAGTGGAGTCAGGTAAACTCGTGGTAACTAAGGAAACCGAAAAATTGTTTTTCTGGGTTGAGATTATGTCCTGGACGGGAGCCGTTGATTTGAGAAGCCGTTTATAAGAGTGATACGGTATTTGTCTTGTAAGCAAGTGAAACACTCACAGGGTACAGAAATTAAGCCGGAACTTTTTATGTTTTAATTCGCCGGTCACAGTTAACGTCTCCACATTATTAGCTAATTTTTGGTGGAAGACCGCGGGTGATCTATTACTCACTTCAAACCTCATGTCAAAAACAGACCCTGTTGGTTTTCCTGGCACATCGAGCACATTGACCTTGAGTTTAGCAAAGTCTTTGCCAAATCTGTTTTGCACAACCACTTTGTAGGGTCCAGCATCAGTTCTCTTAGCAGCTGTTGTTGTGAACACAATCTTGTCATCATCCACCACAATCGATGTTCTTTCATCTTCAAAAATGCTTTGAGTTCCATTGGTCACATCCACTGTTGGCTTTAGTCGTCCAGAAGTGTAAGGTAGTGTAAAAGTGATGGTTTCTCCTGCTCTAACTGTGATGTCCCTCAAGCCAGATAAATCCAGGATGGGACGAGACGGCTGGTCCTCAGTGAAGACAATATCACTAGGAATGGAGGGTCGCTTTCACCTGCTTTATTTACAGCGATTACTCGGAATTCAAATTGTTCTTTCTCTGGCAGGTTTTCCACTGTGAATCGAGTATCCTGAAATATGGGTTTTAATTTTTTCTGTGCTTTTACCCTCATAACCCACTTACCCTGACCGGTTTGCTGTTAGATCTGGTCCAATCACCATCTCCAACCCTCCTCTGCTCCACAATGTAGCCATCGATGGGAGCTCCTCCATCAAATGCAGGCCTAATCCAACTCAGCTCCACACTATTCTTGGTCACTTTCAATATCCTTGGCCTTTCAGGAGCATCTGGTGGCTGCACAAATGGCCTACACGTGACTGGCTCACAACCGTTGCTGGGTGGTCCCTCTCCAGCTGCATTAACAGCGCGCACTCTAAACTGGTAAGTCTCACCCTCACTCAGGCCGGTCACATTGGCTGAGGTGGTTCGGACAAGGCCTAGGTGAGTTACGGGAGCCCAATCCCCGCCTCCTCGCTTCTCGAAACGCTCTATCACATATCCGATGATTGGGGATCCACCATCTGAAATTAGTTTATATGATATTGTGTCTATCTTTATCTTGCCCATACCATCTCTTGGAGGATTCCACTTGAGAGCCACCATATTAGTGTCAAAACCAGTCACTTCTGGTGTGGATGGAGCGCCTGGTGGGTCAAATGGATCCTTCGCAAAAACTGGTTCGCCGTTAAGTGGCTCACTGAGTCCAACAATATTTTCAGCGAAGATTCGGAATTTGTATTGCTTCTTGTTCTCAAGGTTTTTGACGGTGTGACTAAGCAGAGTAGTTGTCTCATGCACTTTTTCCCAGATTGTAGAGCCCACTTCTTGGTACTCAAGGCGGTAACCGGTAAGCTCAACACCACCGTCTGAAATTTTTTATTCATTGGGTTCATTGTTTCTCATAATTTACCGTCTTTTGGAGGTTTCCAGGACACAGTAACAGAGCGTCGAGTAGTGTAAGGGTAGGTAACTGGCCCTTCTGGCGGACCAGGTTTGTCGATCACTGAGATCAGTACTCGTGCTTCAGCTTGACCTTGTGAGTTTGAGGCAGTGATACGGCACTGGCCGCCGTCTGAGCGTTTGCTCTGAGGCACGTAGAGACGAGTTACCTGCAAAATAATTTTCATATAAGATTTCTATCACTTTGTGTGCAAAACATTCAAGGTCGTTAAATTATTTCAAAAATCTCAATCATATAAAAGTAGAAAAATTATATAATGAGTTTCATAGTTATTATATTTCGTCTACTTTTCCAGTGTTTTGCCTGAGAATTGAGTGAGAATTTCGAAAAGTGTACCATAACTTTTTTTTTAAATAAAGAAATGTTAGTTTTGATATTTATGATATTAATCTCTTTTTTATTTTGAGTCTGTATTGTGCAGTTAGATTTTTACTTTTATTTGCAAAAATTCGATATTTTTTACCACTCTCACTCAAAAGTTACGTCAGTGAGCTCACTGAGAACTTTTCAGTGAGAGTGGTGAAAATCTCGAATTTTTTCAAATAAAATTTCAAATCTAACTGCACATTACAGACTCAAAATAAAAAATGAGATTAAGTCTCAATCTCATTTTTTGTGATTTGTGATTTTAATCATTAAGATCACAAATATCAAAAACTAACATTTTTTAGTTTAAAAAAACTTATGGTACACTTTTCGAAATTCTCACTCAATTCTCAGGCAAAACGGGAAGGAAAAGAATGCGCCATTTCAAATTGGACCCATTCAATTTGCACCCTTTTCAAATTGGGCTAATGCAAATTGCGCCAATTTCAAAATGGGCCACGATTTTGAATCAAACAACAGTTAAAAAATTGCCAATAAATTGGCGCAATTTGAATTGACCCAATTTGAAATGGGCGCAAATTGAATGGGCCCAATTTGAACTTGGCGCAATTTAAAATGTCGCAATTTGCATTGGCGCGATTCGAAAGGGCCCAATTTGAAAAGGGCTAAAATTGAATGGGCCTAATTTGAAATGGCGCATTCTTCTCCTCCCCGGCAAAACACTGTATTTTTCCTTCCTAGGTCATATTAATATTTTTAGATTATTCAGTCTTTTAGTGTAAAGCTTTTCCATTCTTAAAACTTACATTTCCGCTGGTTTGAACTCCACTCATTTCTTTGCCCTCCTTGGTCCACTTTATCTCTGGATTAGGAGAGCCTACAAATGGAACACCCAAGTCAATAGGGTCACCTGCGCGAACTCTAATCTCCTTTCCATCGATGTCCAGTTCAAATCTAGGTGCTTCAAACTTGGGTTTAGCCCATGCAGCATCCGATGGATCAGACGGTCTGCCAGGTCCAGCCTTGTTGACAGCCACTATTCTGTATTCATAGCAATGACCAGCATGCACTCTGTCGTCAGAATACTTGGTGCCTTTGACTGGTGAGGTGTTCACTTTGATCCATCTGCCTGTTTTCTGGTCTTTGCGTTCCACGTCGTAGTGGGTGATTGGGTTGCCGCCGTCGTCTCGAGGAGCCTCCCATTCCTGATTTTTTATGCAATTTAATATAAAAATAAATAAATAATTAGACTACCATGTCAATATGGTCGACATCATGGTCCGTGATGATAGGCTTGCCAGGTTTTCCAGGAGTTCCATAAGGATCTTTGGCGGTAATGCTGGAGTCAGTAACTAGTGGGTCTGACCTGCCTAAAGCATTCTCAGCTGACACCTGAACTCATACTCATGTCCTTCATGCAGTTTAGGAACAGTCATGGTGGTGCCGACCACAAAAGTGGAGACTGGAACCCAGGCATTGCTGTGCACTTCTCTTCTCTCCACCACATAGTTAGTAAGCGCAGAGCCTCCGTCGTCCTGTAATTTTATATAGATTTAGGTAAAAAAATTCGACCCTAGTATAGAATGCTCCTCCGCCTGCAAGAATTAAGTGAAGAGTACTCAAATTAAACCGAAGGCTAAAAAAGCAAGGAGAGAAGATACTTAAGGCCTTTTTAGTCTCATTTTAGTCTCAGACCCCGTGAACAGTGCAGAATAAACTTTTTAGTCACAACTCCCATGCGTTGGCCTACCCCCGGTCCTGAGTCATGAACCTAAACCTGTCGTTCCAAAATGTAGTTACAGCTTTTTTTCTAGGGGAAGGAGGGAGGGGGGGGTTATTCTATACTAGCGCGGAAAATTCTGTATAATTTTCGAATTTCTTTATAACCAGAAGAACGTTAATTTGATTTACGACGGACTGCACCATGAACGAATTTCTCGCAATAATCCGTATAGTCGGGTACAGAGCGTAATCAGAAAACGCTGCCTGACGGCGCTGAAAAACTTTCAACAAGAACGTTTTTAGACTTAATTGTCGATGGGTCACAAAAATTTACTCGTGTCAAAAAGAACCTTCAGTGGTTTTTAAATTTCATTTTCTTAGTGTTATTTACGAAACCCAAATATTTTGTTTCCTTTTATAGTGAATAAATACAAAAAACTGTCTACTGAGGAAAGTTATGGGCTGAGCACCATATGCAACATATGGATCAGCGCAATTGTTTAGGCTCGCTTCAAGTAAAGGTGGGTTGGTTACAACTTTTTTAAGTTGTGTTTTTATGTTTTTTTGTGAGATATGTTTTAAACAAAACCTCTCAGAACAGATGAAGTCTTTTTATTTAAGAATAAAGATGTTGCAAGCTCTCAGACCTATAGCACCCCACACTTCTACATCCCTATTGTAAGCACACTATTAGAAATAAAAATATTTTTTCATGAGGCAAGGGCATAAAATGTAGAAAATTTCATTTTGCAGCATGCGAAGACGACATAGGCGATCGTGGGCGATTATCACCACTCTGTTAGCCCGTGCAATGTTGTCAATAACTCTACTTTTGCGAGACTTTGTTTTTCTAAAAACTACTTTTCAGCCCACATTACAACATTATCCGACAGAAAATTTGAAACAAAAGTAATGGTTTAGCTTCAAAATTTGTCTAAAACATGCCTCCGGAGGATTCCAAGACAAAGTGCATGAGTCCTTGGTAATGTTGTCCACTTGTAGAGGTCCTTTGGGTGGAGCGGGACGGTCTAAAACCGCCATAAATAGTTGGGAAAAACAATCTTGTAGACTGTACTATAGGCATACCCTGGATGATGATTTCGAAGACACCTTCATCTTCTCCCACCTCATTTTTCAAGTTCAACTGGTAGTTGCCGCTCTCAGACCGTTTGGCAGAAGGGAAGAAAATGGAAGTCAGACCCTGTTTGACGTCCACAATCAGTTCAGGCGCCAAACTGCCCACCTTCTGCATGGTCCAGTTGACCGAGGGGTCGGGTGTGCCCACAAAGGCCACCTCCATGGTCATCGTGTTGCCAGCTCGCAGTTTGTATTTGCGCTGTTGGGTTAGGATCTGTGGCTTCACAAACCTGGCTTTGGTCATTTGAGAGGCGGATGGAGCAGACGGAGCTGATGGACCTGCGTCGTTCACCGCTGCTATGCGGAATTCATACTAAAAAGAGTGGGGGTTAGGGAATGGATATTGACGACTAATAGCTAGGTTTGGGTGATGGGAAAATTTAATTTTCGATAACTGTCGAATTTCTCATATCATATACAAGCAATTCTACAGTTAACAACGTACAGTTATTATCTTGAGTCAATTTTCCCCCGTCGATAACTGTAGCTTGATGACTGTCGAATTTCTAGTATAATATACGAGTAATTCTACAGTTAACAACGTACAGTTATCGATGGGAGAAAAGTGATTGTGAAAGATAACTGTAAACCGATAACTGTAGAACTTCTCGTATATTACTTGAGAGAATTTGAGAATTTCGACAGATACCCAAAATATTTTGGGTTTATTTTGGGTATCTTTATTTACCAAATTTACGGATTTTCAATTTACCTATAAATTGAAGAACCTATTAAAAGGCTATCTACCTCGACACTTTTGCGCAGACCAGTGACTGAGAAGGACTTTCCAGGCGTCCTGCCAACTTCAACCCAAGCAGTAGAGCCTTTTTCTCGTTTTTCAACAATATAGTCTTTGATTGGGGAACCGCCGTCACTGAAAAATATTGTATGATTATATTGTATGGTTATTTTTGAAAAAGTTACTTTTTGGGTGGTTGCCAAGCAATATCAATACGATTGTCATCCCAGTCAACTATTTCAGGGGCGTCTGGAGTATCTGGCACATCTATAAAATGGCATGCTTAGGGTGGGAATCAAACTTTGCGTTGTTTATTTTTTCTAAGGTTTTACAATCTTCAGAAAAATATTTATTTCAGTTGTTCTTAACCAAAAAACAAGCTTACCAAACATATTTTTAGCAGTGATTTCATGTTCAGTGTCCAAGGTCTTGGATTCTCCCAGCATGTTCACCTTAAATAACCAAATAAACAGTCTAGTTGGCTTGATAAGACGCCACTCCCTAAAGCTCGACATCCAGCTGGATTAGAAATCTTTTTTACTCCGATATTTCAAAATTTATCCGTTATTCCAGCTCAAATAATTGAAATTCTTGCCATTTTCCGAACTCGTCCTACAAAAAAAATCTGGCAAAAAATCACAAAAATTGAGGTAAAAAAGTGTTGGACCCAGCTAGGAGTCGAACTTAGAGAAATATCTGCTTTTCAAGAGTCAATTGTACTTTTTTACAGGTAATTCCCGAAATAGTAATTTTATAGGCCGGAGTTTCTTGTATTATACCCGTTTAGAATTCCAATTAATATGCTCATCCACTTACCGCCTTGACCCTGAACAAATAGTTGTGGTTGGGTGTCAACTTGGTGACTTTAGCATTGCAGTCGGGGAAATGGCCGACTTCCTGCCAGTTTCCTCTGCTGGTGTCCATCTTCTCGACCACATAGTGCAGTATTTCAGAGCCACCATTGTCAGCTGGAGGGCTCCATGTTAGATTGCAGCCTTCTTTATGGATGTTGCTGGGTTTCAGAGGGGCTTGTGGAGGACTTGGCACATCCAACACAGTCACATTGCACTTGCCCGAGTCAATGCCGAACTCGTTTTGGACAGTAATGGAGTAGGAGCCCATGTCTGAGCGGACCGAAGAAATTATGCTGATGGTGGACAGATGGTCTTTGGCCACAAGTTCAGCATGCTCAGTCCCACTAAAAGGTTTGTCATTAATGGTCCAGGAGACGGTGGGTGTCGGTTCGCCTTCAAATCCAACTTCCAGGGTGATGGGCTGACCAGCGCGCACTCGGATGTCCATGAGACCGTCCAGGTTGAGCTTGGGAGCTACTGAAAATTTTCTTTGTTAAAGCGGGTTGAGAGCTTCTGAAATAATTTTTTTTGGGAAAATCGTTTTTTAAAATGTGGATGCTCACAGTTAGATTCGAACTTGGCGATTTCGGTGAAGATATTGTAAATATCTCCACCAATATCTGCAAGGGTCTTCAATGGAGGAAAAAAATTATGGCTAATTCCGAGTGAGGGGATGTGAAAAGAGTGGTACCGAAAAAATTTTCAATTGAAAAGCTTTTTGCAACTTATGAATAAAAAACTTGCATTTTCTTGGCTTTGCAACCTTAGGCTCCGTGGGATCTAAATTCGGATTCTTAAGTTCCAATCAAATGGTAAAAATATCCTCCTACCCGAAGGCTCTCCTTAGCTGCCTTGTTTTGAGCCACTACCCTGAATTGATAGGTCTCTCCAGGCACCAAACCCTCAGCAGTGCCTTTGGTTTGATCGCCAGCCACAGTAGCACAAGGAGTCCAGTCGCCAAATCTGTCCTTCTTCTCGATGATGTAGGAGTCAATGGGAGCTCCACCATCACTTATGGGTGCTTTCCAGGTCAGGTCCATGTGGTCCTTGTCCCAGTCGACCACCTGCACATCCTGCGGCTTGCCAGGTGCTTCCCACGGTTCTTAGCTGTGACTGCAGTGTCGGCAGTGAGTGGTTTGGACTCTCCCTGCTTGTTTACAGCCTTCACACGGAACTTGTAGTCATGTCCTTCGTTTAGACGACCAACCCTCAGAGAAGTGTCTGTGGACTCACCACACTAAAAGTTGTGTTTTTAGAGCAAAACGAGGAAGATTTTTTTTTGAAATCTAACTGCGGAATTTTGTTAAAAAAATGGGAGGATGGGATTTTTTCCTGAACACAAAATATTTTTTCTGTTTCCACAGATTTGAAATCCTGCAGAGACTGTTGCCATGAAAATTCTATAAGAAAATTCTATAAGTACATGAACAATATTCTTCAAATCAAATGTGTGCAGATTTATTTGCCCAAAAATAAATGATCGATGTGAGCTCAAAGGGGCTGAAAGAAGCTTAAAGAAAAATTAAAGCCTACAGTCGACTCTCGACAAACCGTCACCCTCAAAAGTTCATTCTCGCCTAGGGTCCGACACTTTTTTAGCTCAATTTTTGAATTTTTTTTGCTAAAACTGATTCGTCAGTCTAATCCGAGGTATCGCAAGGTTTCTGATTTTGCCGATCGTTTCTCAAAAATTAAAAATTTTGACCATTAAGACGCGCGCCTCTCAATAAGCCGTCACGCTATTTTGAAAATAAACGAATTCGTGCGGGATGACAGCAGCCCAAGTGCTCGCCCAGCTCCAAAGAGTATTTTTTTCTAAGCTAACTTTTTCATTTTTCAACTATTTCACACTTTTTACACCGACAATACCAAAGGTATTTGGTCGCTTCGCGGCAAATACCAACACACTCCACATTGCAATGGATGGAGGTGAAAAAAAATCAAGGGAACCGAAAAAAGTAGGCTTAAAGAAAAATACTCTTTGAAGGTGGCGGGCACTTGAGCTTTTACGGAAGAACAGGTATATACCATTTAACTCACTCTAAAAAAATTTACGCGACTTTTTTTGACAGCAAGAAATTTTTATTGTTTTTCTAAGCTTTTTACAAAAATTATATGCCAACTTACCGGAACCCATCTGCCATTGTCTTCCTGTTTCTCTACTATATAGTGAGTGATTGGAGAGCCACCATCATCATCTGGACTGTACACTTGACTGTGGCACTGTCTTTGGTCACATCCCGAACGTCCAGTGGACCGTTTGGAGTGCCTGGCACATCTGGAAAAGCCGATTTAATAAATTGTAAGAAAGTTTTGGATATCATTGACATACCAAGCACAATCACATTGACATCAGCCTCATCTTTTCCATGTTCATTGGTGGCCACGAGTGTGTACTTGCCACTGTCCACCCTTTCAGCCAATCTAGTCTTCAACTTGGTGTTGTTGTCCAACGAATTGTCAATTTTAGTGCGGTCGAAAGAGCTTAATGGACTGCCGTTGATGAACCATTGGCAGCTGGGGTTGGGCTCACCCTCCACATTCACATTGAAATTAATTTCGGCATCTTTTTGATGCGGATCTCGTTGAGCATAGTGCGATCAATTTTGGGAGGTACTGAAATGGTTTATGAAGTATAATAATTAGTCGGAAAATGAGTTAAAAATTGTACATCTTCTGGCTTTTGCAATGAGAGTTCGACTGGGGTCAGAAGGAGCTGACTCACCGGCCTGGAAAACAATGTGATTTAGATGATGAGATGATAGCTAATCTTTCCAGAAAGTCCTTTAGTTCCCTCATAAAACAAAAAATCATTTAAAATAATTACTGGGTCAGAAATCTGAGAATAGAGAAGGAACACAAAATACGTCCTGGCTCGATAATAATGTCCTCCTTAATCACCCAAAATATAACCTTGTTCAAAGCCTTGACTCGGAACTGATAGGATTTTCCAGGTATCAAGTGGTCCACATGAGCATCAAGTTTGTCTGCAGGCACTTCTGTGGCATATTCCCAGTCTCCATTACCAGTCTTCTTCTCCACAATGTACTTTTCCAAAGCCGCACCTCATCCTATAAGCACCAAGATTTTTAATTGACCACCAAAAATAGAATTACATTTGTAGGTGGAGTCCACTTGAGGTCAGCAAAGTCCTTGTCCCAATCCACAATGTCTGGAGTGCCTGGCCGGTCTGCAGTGTCAAATGGATCTTTGGCCACAATAGACTTTTGGCTTCTAAAGGATCTGACTCGCCCAGTTTGTTGACCTAAAATATTCTCAGATGCAAATTTAGCATGAGAAAAAGTTTTTATAGACTCACAGCTTTGACTCGGAATTTGTACTCATATCCCGGAATTAGATCGGTCACATCGTGGTTGGTATCACGTGCCTCGCCACAAGGAACCCATCGACCCTGCTAGATCCTGCTTTTCGATCACTGAAAATTATTAGAGTGTGTGTTTGCATTGTTAGAAGAGAATTCATCAAATAGATACCATAATGAGAGACGGGAACTCCACCGTCATCTGCTGGCTCCTTCCAATCCAGACTGCATCCATTTTTGTGCACATTGGAGATGTTCAATGGCCCGCGAGGATCAGTGGGACGATCAAGCACGACCACCTAGAAAGTCAAATGTGTTATATTTCATTAAAATTTATGACCTGAAGAACCTTTATGGTAAAACTTGTATTAAGCTACAACCCAAAACTGAACATGCAAAAGTTGACGAATAGTTTCGGTTTGGAGGACTCCCACCACCACTCGAAAATAGGTTAATTTATAACAAAGGTAAAACTTTATGGCTTCACAATATAAGTGATTTGCTAAGTACCCGTCATTCTTAAGCTGCCCTCATACTCCCGCGGGACCTGTTACACGGGGCAAGTGCCCCTAAAGCCACGGGACACTGCTATTTTTCAATCCTGCCAACAGAGTTGATGGTAAATCGACCCTGCTCTACATGATAGATATAATATAATACTTTTTAAACATTGAAAAATGATTTTAGGCTGTTCCGTAGGTCCTGTCTCGTGGTACAAATCTGGGAAATTGTCCCGTGGGACAGCCTAAAACCTGTTTTCAATAGTTATTTAAAAAAATTGGCATGTCTATGTTGTAGAGCAGGGTCAATTTTCTCATGAATATGTTTAAAGCTGTGAAAAATGATGGCTGGGAGCCGAGATACTAGAAAAAGATGTCTGAAAAAATGTGCCCTGTATCTCGGGAGTATGAGGGGAGCCCTAGAATTTTTACCCTACTACTCTCTGGTCTAGATTGATGTAAAAAGCATGAAAACCAACCTTTACAGGTGCTGTATCCATTCCGCTGTCATTCTTAGCAGTGATGTTGAAAGTACCGGTGTCCCCCTAACAGCCCTCTTTACCACAAATTTAGTTCTGTAGTCTACATTAGTGATCTTCATTCTGTCATCCGATTCAATGGCTCTTCCGCCAAAGTCCCAGGTACAGGTGGTGGAGGCTCACCGGACACTGGCACATCAAATTGGAAGGTTTGACCGGCTTTGACTCTGATCTCCTCAAGTGCGCTTCTGTCAATCACTGGAGGAACTGAAATAGAATTATTCAAGACAACACCAACGTCATAGAAACTATGTGTAGTAAAAAAGTCTAAATACTACGATGGGTCTCTAAAAAATTAAATATTTTGAGTCCAGTCACTGGATTCCAGTGACAGTCCCACCCAGAGGCCATTCAGGTACCAGGACTTAAACCTAGCAGATCAAACAAAAAATAGTCGTTTAGACAGCATATCCCGAAAAATTGATTTTTCAAGCTAAGCCGACCTATCCATAGAAGTTTTGAATTTAATTAGAAAGAGTTACGACAATAAAAAAGTGGACCATTTATGTGAACGACATGAAGTTTTAGGCATTCCACCAAAAATGTATTTTTCTTTGACTATTATATGCGAAGGATGGAAAGCTTGGCTTACATTAATTGTCGCTCAACTACTTTGACCCGAATGCCTACCATTTCTGTCCTTGGCCATGATGGCATCAGAAGGGTCGGAAGGAGTTCCCTTGCCAGCTTTATTCTTGGCAACTATTCTGAACTCATACTCTTCACCCTCATGCAAGTTGCCAACTGTGGCTTGCGGACAGTCAGCTGGCACAGTCAACACTTCTTTCCATTGAGGCGAAAACTTTTCCTTCATTTCCACCACATATTCTTCGATTGGAGCACCGCCATCTGAAAAAGTGAAATATAAATTTTATCCGTTAGTTTTCCGTCTATACTACATTTTGTAGACTGCCCCACGACTCGGTACATTACACGACTCGGTACACTTTTTTTCAAATTCGCGCCTTTTCGTGCTCAGTCTGCGGCACACGTTTGAGCCCACCCTAACATGCGCTGGCATACCTTTGCCTAAGCCTAAGTTAAAAAAAGGTTACAAAAACATGCAAAAATCCGAAGTTTCAAAACGCGCGAATTCGAAAAAAGTGTACCGACTCGGTACTGCCGAGTCATAATTTGTACCGAGTCGTGGTTATACCCATTTTGTATGCGATCTGCGCACCGTAGTTACGTATTGGCAATAATTTTCGTTATACAGTCGACGCTCTTACTTAGGACACCCCTCACTTAGGACAGAAGTTCGTTCCCACCTCGAGTCAGACACTTTTTTAGCTCTATTTTTAAAAACTTTTTCTAGTTCTGTTTTGACAGTCTGACCCCAAGTATCGCAAGGATTCCGATTTTCCGATCGTTTTCTAAAAGCCCTAATTTTTTGCTCTGTAAAAGCAAAAGCTCTTAGTTAGGACAGGCTCTATCGAAAATACCTGTTTTTTAAGTAGAGTTTTGGCTTTTTAGAGCAAAAACATTGGGATTTTTGAAAACCATCCGTAAAATCAGAATCCTTGCAATATTTGGACCAGACTGTCGAAACAGAACTGGCAAAGGTATTAAAAGCTTGAAGTAAAAAAAGTGCCAAACCCGGTAAATTGGCCGGTCCCTTGGGTGTCCTAAGTAAAAGCGTCGACTGTATGAAACTTTCACCAAAAGTTATGATACGGGTTTCACAAATGGTTTTTTTGCCATTTTCATACAACCACAGTTTCTTTCCGTCAAAGATAATATACCGTATAACCTCTAATAGACGGGCATGCCCTTCTATTTTTCAACCCTAAAAATCGAAAAAAAATATTTTGATTTTGAGATTTTTGGGTACTCAAAAAAATCTAAAAAGCGGAATCAACTAAGATCGAGGTGATCAAGAAAACGCAAAAAACAGATTTGCAAAAAAAAAATTTTTGCGCTGAGATATAGGTCTTTGAGGGTGCCGTGTATTAGAGGGTGCCCGTCTAATAGAGGTTATACGGTAGTCCTATTACTGCTTCCGTGTCTATGGAAGCTGTGTCATATGCGCTTTGTCTGGATAAATATTCTCGTATTGTATGCTCTGCCGGTTGTGAAAGCCAGCCGCGGGCTAAATCAGCAAATCCGAAGGATGGGCACCCTCCTATTAAAAGTTAATGGGTTGGCTAAAGCTGTGGCTGAGGAAGGAATTCGAAATTGTATCCAGCTCGTGCTGAGGTACTCCCAGGGTCATCTACAAGTATACAATATAATAAATATACAGTATATGTAAGTTACCACCTCAACTCAAAACATTTTAAATATTTTGTAAACCGCCTGCGTTTTTTGTAGTCGGCGCTTGATTTAGGTACTGGTCGCACAGCAGTATTGCAGGAGCACCCCGTACGCCCATAGGCGTACCCAGGGGGGGGGTGCTAGCCAGGCTATATAACACCCCCCCCCTGTCAAAAAATCCTGGTACACCTATGCTCGTGCCGTTACTGCTTGTAGCTCATTTCAATAATTGAAAAAATAACTGACCATCAGTTGGCGGAGTCCATTTCAAATCCGCATGGTCTTTGCCCCAATCGGTCACCTCTGGTTTGCCTGGCTTGCCGGCTGTGTCATATGGTTCCTTGCAGTTATTTTCTCAAATGTTTCCAGTGGTTCCGACTCTCCTTCCTCGTTGACAGCTGAGACTCGGAACTTGTAGTCATGGTTGGGTATCAGGTTTTCCACTTTCACCTGGGTGTCGTCGCCAGTGATCTTAATGGCTGGGACCCAGCGGCCGGTTGTGAAGTCCAGCTTCTCTACCACATAATTCTCAATCGGGCTCCACCATCATCTTTTGGTGGTTTCCAGTCCAGGGTCACATTGTCAGCGTGGATGTCACTGACGGTTTAGAGGACCTTCAGGCGCGGATGGCTTGTCCACAACCACCACCTTGACCTCCTTGGAGTCCTGTCCATTTTCATTGACCGCTTTGATGGTGTAGACACCGCTGTGGGAGCGCTCTGTGCTCCGAATCTGCAGCTTGGTTTTGTTGGGCTCATCGTTGTCGAGTTTGACTTTGCCGCCTTGATGGATCTCAGAGTGGTCTGGGTAGTACCAACTGATGGTAGGAGCAGGCTCTCCTTCCACAGCCACATCAAAGTTGATCATGGAACCCGCCTTGATCTTTAGTGGAGCTACATCACCAATCTTGGGAGGCACTGAAATTTAAAATATTGTACACCCATTTATTTTAATTTGTATGAGAGTATTTTCTAGTTGATCAGAGTAGACAAAGGTCTGTTGTCATGCATGCAACATTCTTAGTTTGTATCTCTTATTTCGGTAACTGTGTTGCTTGTATCACTTATTGCCAACATTCGTAGGTAGAGGATAGAGTAGTTATAATTAAAAGGGTCGCTTTGTAAAGGATGGGTTGGAGTAACAAGACGTCAGTCTTTTATTTTTGCAACCCATCAAAAAGACGGAAAATTATTAATAGTTATACAGTCGACTCTCCCAATAACATACACCCAAAAGTTCGTTCGCGCCTAGGGTCCGACACTTTTTTTAGCTCGATTTTCTAATTTTTTGCTGATTCTGTTTTGACAGTCTGCAGCAAATATCGTAAGGATTTCGATTTTGCCAATCATTTTTGCAGAAAACAATGATTTTGACATTTAAAAAGCAAAAACTTCCATTAACATACACCGAAATCCAAAACAGGTGTATGTTAATGGGAGTTTTTGCTTTTTAAATGTCAAATCATTGTTTTCTGCAAAAATGATTGGCAAAATCGAAATCCTTACGATAATTGCGGCCAGACTGTCAAAACAGAATCAGCAAAAAAATTAGAAAATCGAGCTAAAAAAGTGTCGACCCTATGCGGGAACGAACTTTTGGGGTGTATGTTATTGGGAAAGTCGACTGTAGTTACTCTTTTAATCAGGTGTATTGCCGACGGTCGATTCAACGAGGTCATAAAGGTTCGTTCCAGCCTTAAAATCGTAGAGATTACGATTTTATCGATCGTTGTGAAGAATAAAAAACTTCCGCCTTTCAACTTTCGATTTAACTGCACTCTATTCGAAAATATGGTGTCGTTAAATCGAAAGTTTCGAGTATAAGTGGCAATTTTTTTTCTTTTTTTAAAAGACCGGTGAAATCGTAATCCCTACGATGTTCTACACCAGACTGACGAATCAGAACTTGAAAAACTTTCCAAAATCAGCTTGAAAAAAGTATCGGACACTAGGCGAGAACGAATTTCTTGAGATGTCGTTAAATCAAGCGTCGACTGTACGTAGCAAGCAGGTAAAAAAGATTTTACTGCCAAAAAAAAGTTAAAAACTCACAATTCCTTGGTTTTGCAATGATCGGCTTGGATGGGTCAGAAGGATCAGAGGGTCCGCCTTTGTTGACAGCAATCACCCTGAATTCATACTCCTCTCCCTTGGTCAAGTCTGGCACAGTTGCTTGGAGCACATCAGCAGGCGCAGTCACAGCTGGCTCCCACCTGCCATACTTGCTTCTCTTTTCAATCTGGTATTGCTCAATGGGAGCTCCTCCATCGTTGCTTGGTGCTGCCCACTTCAAATCCACATGGTCGGAGTCCCAGTCTGTGGCCTCTGGTGCTCCTGGTTTGTCTGGCCTTTCGAATGGGTTTTGGCTTGTACTGTGTTTTCACTGTCCAGAGGATCAGATTTGCCTTCTGCATTCACAGCCTAAATTTACAAAAAAAATTTCAAATATTCAGACAGGCAGTTAGAATTTTGGCACTTATGTACTTCGGGTAGCCCCTAGGTAAGATCTTAGGATTAGGCTAGGGCAAAGGTAGGCTAACGTATCTTAGGACCGACTCAAACGTCTTTGCTTAACTACAACGACGTGAAAAAACATGTTTGAGTCCGTCCTAGCATATGCTGGCCTACTCTCGTCTAAGTCTAAGCCTAAGACCTCACCTAAGACCTTCCCACCCCTCCCCCTCTCCCGACTAGAAAGCCTTTTTTTCGAGTCCGGGTATCTGGTCCTGAATATTTCGGGTGCTCTCAAAATTTAACTTAAGTATTTGGACCCCATCCATAATTTACTTATCTGGAATACAAGTATTGAAGTCCAACCCAAATTTCAAGCCATCCATCAGCTTTCCCACCACAATCTTTAATTTTTTTGCAAGTTATTACTTTGACACGGAATCTGTAGTGAGACCCCTTTGTCAATCCATCAGCCACAAAGTGAGGGTCTTGAGCCTTGCCGACTGGCACCCATATTCCATCTCTAGTGTCTTGTCTTTCCACTTCATAGTGTGAGATTGGATCACCACCATCGTCTTCCGATGCTTTCCAGTCTAGAGTTATTTGGTCTTCGAATATGTTGGATGGTTCTAGTGGTCCTTTTGGTGCTGATGGTCTGCCTTTGACTTTGAGCTGAAATACAAAAAAGTTAGTTATACTTCACCTAAAACCCAGTCAACTTTCAAAATACCTGAATGGTGACACTGTCAGTGCCACTGTCATTGGTTGCAGTGATGGTATAAGCACCACTTTGCTTGCGCACAGCCTTGCTGATGGCAAATTTGCTCAAGTAGTCCACGCTGCTGTCTATATCCACACCTTGGGGTTCTCCTAAAATCATTTGGTACTGACTCTCATACAGTCTTCTCAACACGTTATCATAGTTCGAACTATGTATAAAAAAAATCAAGATTTTTAATGGCTTTCAGAAATGTAAAATTCTTTTGGGTTTATTTGGAACCCATTCGAATTTCGTGAGGTATCATTTGCCAAACCCTTGTAAAAATTTCTGTGTGACAAACCTCCATTGAAAGACCATGTGACTCGTGGTGCTGGCTCTCCATCAATCTTTACGTTGAACTTGATGCTGCCTCCAACCTTGATGTCTGAGTCTTCCAGATCTTCGCGGTGGATGTGCGGAGCCACTGAAATAGGATGAGATGTAACCTTTTGTGATCTTTTTGAAAAAACACGTTACAGTCGACGCTCTCCATAACGGACCCGAAGGGACCGACTTTTTTGTCCGTTATAGTGATCGTCCGTTAAGTAGAGCGTCAATTTAGGTCAATTTATACTAACTCTAACCAAATCTGACAAATTTTTTGTCCGTTATGGAGAGCTGTCCATTATGGAGGGGGTCCGTTATGGAGAGCGTCGACTGTACTCGATTTGACGTCTTTCAAGCGACCGTCCAAAAGGGGGCGTTAAATCGAGCGTCGTTGTATCGAGCGTAAATTTGACTAAAAATCAAACAAAATCGTTCCGAAATATGGAACGTTAAATCGAGAGGGTCTTAGATTCGAGGGTTCTACTGGAGAATCCATTTCCACTTTTTGCCTTGATCCCCTGTTGTTGTTTTTTGTAAAAAAATAGTTTGGTCCTTCTTTTGTTTTCTAATGTGATCATGGTGACTGAGGTGGTCATGGTGATTACGACGATAATGGTTAACATAATCACCCTAACCACCATATTCAATTTAAAAAACAACAGGGGACCAAAGCAAAAAAAACGAGGGTCGTAGATTCGAGCGTCGTTTTATCGAGCTTTGACTGTAGTCTAAAATTCGGTTGCTACCAATGGTCGCTCTGTTTAAAAATTAGTTTTTAAGTAACTAGTTCACAGCGTCTTCATAGAGGGGAGCCTTAAACTAGGATCGAACAGGAGCCTCTTTTTTTCATTTTCCACTTTTTTCACTTAATAACTTTACAGTCGGTGTTATATTTTGGGTAAGCTACAAAGCTGTTGCTATGAAATTGTGGATAGATTCCAGCAAATATTCACTATGGGACAGCACTCACGGCGTGTATCCGATTGTGGCTCCAGAGAAGATACCGTATTTCCTCTAATAAGCGCCCGGGGCGCTTATTTTTCAAACCCCCAAAAAATCGGGAAATTTGGAATTCGATTTCGAGATTTTTGGTTGCTGAACCAAAATCTAAAACGTGGAATCGGTTGAGCTCGTGGGAGTTAAGGAAACGTATCAAACAGCTTTGCAAAATATTGCTTCTACACTGAGATACAGACCCTCAAAGTCGAGGGGGGGGGGGCGCTTATTAGAGGAAATATGGTAGGCTATGTGGCTACAAAATCAACATTTGTTATAGCAGATAATGCTTGGAGGATGTAGATAAAATCTTGCAAGTCTAGGCTAAAGTACTCTGTTTGGCCAGAGTCAAAAGTGAGTTTTTTCGAGGGCAAAGTATTTCATAAGCACTAAAACAATAAAAACATCAAACAAGTGTGGGAAGGACAATTTTCGAAAAAAAAAATTTTTAGATTGCCTTGGTCCCCCTGTGGTTTTTGGTTAATTATTGCCTTGGTTCCCCCAATAATTTTTTTGGTCATTTTTCGACTTAAACACCTTTGTTGAACCTAAAGAGATGGAACTAGAAGTTCTAGTCTAGAGCATAGTTTTGAACACTGGGGCCTATCGCAAAAATAAACTCTGGTATGCATGTTTTCCAAGCATCCAGAGTCACTTTCGAGTGATTTGTGTCTAAGGTATGTGGGTGTGCGCATCTCAACTCCAAGCCCCAAGCCCTTCGGGGTCGCAGGGGGCTTGAGAGTTAGAGATACGCGCACTCACTTACCTTAGACATGATTCCGAGAAGTACTCTTGGTCAAAATGCATAAAGAAGCTCTTTTTGCAAAGCTCCAGTGACCGAAAGGGGGTAAAATACAGAAAATGACCAAAACCCATAGGGAAGACCAAGAAAAAAATTGACCGAAAACCACATACGAGGGGGACCAAGGCAGCCGAAAAAATATATTTTTTGAAAAATGTCCTTCCCACACTTTTTTTTGACGTTTCTATCGTTTTCAGGGTTTATGAAATACTTTGCCCTTAAAAAACTCGGTTTTGGCTCTGGCCAAATAGTGTATTCCTGCCCAAGCCTGCCCTTTCAAAGCCACTCCGTACTGCGCATCCGAGTGCGGCGCCAAAGAACTCAAACGATTCGCTTAACTATTTCCGTAATATCCATATAAGCTTATTATGTAACCCATTTCTTCAGTTATAAGAATTTTTATATATTCCACACTCAGTCGTTCACCGTGAAGTGGTATTATCTATTCCGATACACTTGTAATAATTGCTTTGTTGAACTAGTACATTGATATAAGTCCCTATTGACAGTTCATACCTTCTTCAGAAGGCCGTGCTGCTTTTTTTACACGTATGCAATTCCTTTTTAGGATTAAACCAACTAAATGCCAGAACTTACAATGTCTTGGTTTCGCAATTACAGAGTCAGTAGGATCGGATGGCTCACTCAGACCTGCTTTGTTTTTAGCCAACACTCGGAACTGGTATTCTTCTCCCTGCCGAAGACCACCCACAGTTGCTTTATTGGTTCCAGCTGGCACATGTTCTGCTTCCACCCATCTGCCATTAGAGTCTCTCTGAAAATCAGGAGGTAATGAGTCAAGTTAGTAGAAGGGATTGGTAAGAGAAACCTTTTCAATAATGAATTCCTCAATGGGTGCACCTCCATCATTGGGCGTCTTCCATTCAATGTCCACATGGTCCTTGTCCCAGTCGAGCACAGCCGGCTTTTCAATCTTGTCAGGCACTTCAAATGGATTTTTGGCTAGGGTTGGATCTTTAGTGGTCAGAGGATCGGATTCGCCTTCTTTATTGACTGCTCGGACACGGAATTGATACCTGGAAAATGAGTTAGCATTAGTCAACTACAGGGTGGCGCAAAAAACGCGGCCACTTGAAAAAAAATTTGCGTAGGTAGCTCCTTGCCACATCGATATCCCCAGGAAAATCGATGGCAGTGGTTAAGCTATCTAGGAGCTTTGTGGTGTCTCTTTTTCACAGCCGTCATTGTTGAGGAGGTTTCCGAGGGCTTGCCACCCAAAATGGGAAACCGACCGGGCAAGAGATTACGTACTTCAATTCCTTTAAGGTGGCCGAATTTTTTCGCGCCACCCTGTATTTGCCAATGTGCGCACATGGCGAAAAAATTAAATGGAACATCACCGTGACCGGGCGAAATTTAAAATAGATGAAAGTCATATAAAAAGGGCGTATGATTGTTTGTTGGGTTGCGACACTTACACGAATAAGGCTTAGCGAAAGTTTGAGTAGCAATGAAAATTTTTTGAAAAATTCAGGAATGTATTAAGGAATATAGTCAATGATCTTCACTAACTCACAGTCATTAAATTTTTTTTTTAAATAGAGTCAGATCTAAATATAGTGAACACTTCCAAGCTGGACTGTCGCTTTTCCATTTCGACATTCAGACAAGCAGACTGTCTTATGTGTGACAGTGACACCCTTTTTCAAAAAAGTCTATTACTTTATTAAAGTCTACGAGTCTAAATGGCGATTAATATTAGATTTAAAATAAGAATTGAAATCTGGAAATGGAGAAGTTTAGCGTATAATAATTTCAAAGGGCGATGAGGACAGCAGAAATTCAAAGTGGCTATGTGGTCGGCTTACTCCAGGGTTCGTAATGAAAAATTTCGAAAAAAGGACATTTGGGTAAAAGAAAGACATTTTGACCATTTTTGAACAAAAAGGGTAATTTATTCAGTGATTATTGCTATTTAGGAGCGAAAAAAAAGATTTTGACTAAAAACTTTAAAAATAGAAAAGGGTGCGTACACTTTTGGTGGTTTTCGGGACAAATGTCCCAAAAACCACCAAACGTCTTAACAAAACGCCAAGCCTTTGAAATTTGAATTTTATGATTATTTTTTTGTGCGGTCGTGTGTGTTTTCTATTATTTTTGCTCTCTTGTTTTTTTTACCAAAGTCTCATTGTTGGGTATCGTCAAAGTTTCTGGGTGATTTTTATGGTCATTGTCTTAGAAGATGGTCTGTAAGTGACTTTTCCCCAAAATTACGTCGTCTGGTGGTAAAGTGGTTAAAAATCTTGGGACACTCTGTACAATTATGCCAACTTCACACCAATTTCACTTTACACTAACTTCACACTAAAAAACAGGTCTGAGGCTCAAACTTAGTTTTTAGTGTGAAGTTGGTGTGATTTCCTGAATTTTTTTTTTTTCAGGGTGTTTGACCACTCGATCGATAGAGAAAAATCTCAGCGACAAAACGGTTTAAAACATGCGAGAAAAAAATCAAAATATGTGATTAAAGGGGCACAGCGTTTCAAAAGTCAAAAATCTATTTGATTCATTTTTAGATTTTCACGAAGGTGTATATTATAGCGAGAGTTGACTGTACACAATTATGGGAGGTACATCGGCGTTCAACTACTCAATAGTTGCTACTCTCCGCTAAGCTAAAACTAGGCAAGTTTAGGCCAGCCTATGTTAAAATGAAATTAAACATGAGTAAAAGATATGTTTGAGCCCACCCTAACATACGCCGGCCTGCCCTTGTCTGAGCCTAGAAAGTCTTACAAAACAACAGGGGGAACCAAGGCAGACCCCCTCCCCCTCATTGTAGAATAGAGCCAAACCTAGTTATTAACTGTTAGTCTAGAAGAAAATATTGTCTACTACTACAAAACAAATTTTATGACGAAACGTCCCTTACGACGAAACGGCTTACGTCGAAACAGCTTTGCGACGAAGCGGTTTTACGACGAAACGTCCGTGTCCCCCCTGGAGCACTTCTGCCAAAATTGCGAACTGGATTATCAGACCTGTGACGCGAGAGTGAAGACTTAGAATTTTGTGGAAAAGTCACTTGCCGACCATCTTCTAAGACAACGACCATAAAAATCACCCAGAAACTTTGACGATACCCAGCAATGAGACTTTGGTAAAAAAAACAAGAGAGCAAAAATAATAAAAACACACACGACCACACAAAAATAATAATGAAATTCAAATTTCAAAAGTTTGGCGTTTTGTTAAGACGTTTGGTAGTTTTGGGACATTTGTCCCGCTCACCACCAAACGCCCCTATGCCATAAAAAGGTCCCGAAAAAGGACAAATCTTTTTTAAAAAGGACGATTGCAAACCCTGACTCACTCAGTAGCTGATTTAATCAAAAATATTTTATGAAAGAAATCTCAAAGTTATTTTTGGGTTCTGAATGACAGCTTGTGATACTTTGAGAAAAACTATGTACTTATTTGTGCGAACCATTGGTTGTGCTCGTTAGATATGGAAGCGTAGGACTTAGCAAGATTTTGAGGTGTCCTTACACCGGTTAACGATCTTGAAATTTCCTCGTGAATTTCATCTTAAAATTTCATAATCGGAGTAAAACCCTGCCTATTTGCCTTTTTCATCACTTCATTAACGTCTACGGTTCCTAATTGCAAAATTTTTGAACTTTTAAGAAATTGTTGAACAAGATTGGAATTCTTGCAGTTGTTCAAATTAGACTGAGGAATCGAATTTTGCAAAAGTACTCAAAATTTGGGTTTAAAAAAGTGTTGGACCCAGCTTAAAATCGAACTTCAAAGGTGACTCGACTGTTAAAGAAAAACTTTTTTTTTTCTTATAAAATAGCACAAGACAAGGAACTCACTCATGTCCAGCCTGTAGAGCCCCAACCACAAAATGTGGATCTGTCGCTCGACCACATGGTACCCATCGACCTGTTGCCAAGTCCATTTTCTCCACTTCGTAGTGATCAATAGGCACACCTCCATCATCAGCTGGAATTATAATAAATATGCAAACATTTTCTCCAATAAAGTAAAATAAGTATTACCAGGTGCCTTCCAGTCCAGCGTCACATGATCCGCAGTCACATCAGACACCTCCAGTGGGCTTGAAAATTAGGTTTGGAGTGGGACAATTAAAAGCAAATCCCAAACACTTACCTCCAGGTGCTGATGGCTTGCCCAACACAATTACCTCAACTGCATGAGAATCCACCCCACTGTCGTTGGTGGCTGTGAGCAGGTACTTGCCTGCATGTTCTCGAGTGGCATTTCTGAGGGCGAAATTGGTCTTGTAGTCTTCGTTGGTGATCTGCAATGTGGTGAGTGTATTTTTAGGTGGCAAGAGACAAACTTACTCTGAGTTTAGGGTCACTGCTATCAATTGGCTTGTCCTTGAATGTCCATACACAGGTTGGTGGTGGCTCGCCGCTGGAATAAAATTTTCAGTCATTTTCGTCAGGTCTGCCAAAGGGCAGTGTGATTTTGGTAGGAATCAAATTTGCGATTACAGTCGACTCTCTATATAACATAACTCAAGGGACCCAGCGAGTTCCCACGTTCGACACCTTATTGACATCCCTTTTTTCAAGCTTTTACCAGTTCTGTTTTGACAATCTCGTCCCAAATATTGGAGGGATTCCGATTTTGCCGATCATTTTTTTGAAATACAAAATTTTTTCTCTAAAAATGCAAAAACTCGATTAAAAAAACAGGATTTTTGTTGAATCAAGTTATGTTAAGCAGGGTTTTTGCCTTTTTAGACAATAAAAGTTTATTTTCATGAAAAACGATCGGCAAAATCGGAATCCTCACGATATTTGGGACCAGACTGTAAAACAGAACTGGTAAAAGACTTCAAAAATCAGGTTAAAAAAGTATCGGACTCTAGGTGGGAACGAACTTCTGACCTTAAATTTATGTTATGTAGAGTTATGTTATATAGAGAGTCGACTGTAGCTGGTTAATACGACTTAAAGCACCAGTTTGTCGCTAAATTTTGAACAATAACCAAAATTACTAAAAAAATTTTATTGTCTCGGTCGAATTCAAAAGACATTAAATTCGTAATGCGTTTCAATTTTTTCAATTTAGGAACCTATAAAAGAGTTTTATTCTACAGTGTGTTATATTCAAAAATTTTAGGTATTCGGGTAGTAAAACTGGACGACGGACAGAGCAGGCATATACCTGTCGTACTTTCAAATTTTATGTCAGACATACCTGACTGGCACTTTGAAGTCCACATTTTGTCCCACTTTGATGGTCACCTAAACAAAAACAGTTAAAAAGAAATGATTAGTTGAACACACCGTTTGCATGGCCGTTCTGTCAATCTTAGGTTTCTCTGAAAATAATTGACTTCTACTACAGCGCAGCCCAATCACACAAAATACAAATATTACGGAATCTAGCCTTAGCCAACATCTTGCGACTAGGATCAGACGGCTCTCCAGGACCTGCTTTGTTGACAGCCTTGACTCGGAACTCGTATTCTTCACCTTCTTTGAGCCCAGTGACAGTAGCTTCACATTCAGGACCAACTTTAGCACATTCCTGCCAGTCACGTCCATGCTTGGTCTTTTTCTCAATGTAGTCGGTTATGGAGCACCACCGTCCTGAACAATCAATTGAGGCGGATTTTTATTTAAAAGATTGCAAATCGAACCAATACCTTTGTGGGTGGTGTCCATTTGAGATCTGCTTTGTTGGCATCTGAAATTTTTTTGAAAAGTGCAATAAGCAGAAGAAGTCTGATAAAGATTTCGAAATTTTTGAATTTTCGCGCAGCCCAGGAAAAAGAATTTTTCTCATAAATAAGGTTTTTTCTAATAGCTATGATTCTTTTTCAGTTGGAAACAGAGTCTCGTCTATTTTAAATTTGCCTAGTACCCCAGTTTTTTTGTCTCCGTCCATACAAAACTTCCAGTAATTTCCCAAACAAATATCCAAAAAAGTCCACCCAACAAACAACTACTCACCCCAATCCACAATATCTGGAACTCCAGGTTTTCCAGGCTCATCATATGGATTTTTAGCCGTAGTTCCTGTGTCAGTGACTAGTGGTTCCGACTCGCCCTCCTTGTTGACTGCCTTGACTCTGAACTGGTAGTTCTGACCCTTTTTCAAGCCTTTGACAGAGGCATTGCAGTCCTTGACAGTGGCACATGGCACCCATTTTCCAGTTTCCGCGTCCATTTTTTCCACCACATAGTGATCAATTGGCTCTCCACCATCATCCTCTGGTGGTTTCCAGCTGAGATCACAGCCCTCCTCAGTCACATTGCTGACTTCAAGTGGACCTCTTGGTTTGGAGGGTTTGTCCAGAACGGTCAGATCAGCAGTCTCAGTGTCCTCTCCACTGGAATTCTTAACTTTCAGCTGGTAGGCACCTCTGTCAGCTCGCACAGCTGAGGGTATGCACAAAATGGTGTGGTCATTTTTCTTGGTGTCGATTTGTACAGTGCTGGTAAGAGTTATTGCCTGCTGGTTTTTGAACCAGAACACGTCTGGAGGTGGACGACCTCCGAATTTGACGATCCATTTGGCAGTCTGACCTGCTTTGACAACCAGGTTTTTGAGACCGTCGTGATCCAGCCAGGCGGGCACTGAAAATTTCAAAATAAATTTGATTAAAAAAGCTGTTGGCTTGGTGTGAACAATGAAGCTTATATCAGCTTTGTTTTGTCATTTCTCTCCTTTTTGAAAATTATCGACAAGTCAATCCAGGGAAGGTATTTTTTCGGAGACTTATCAGGTAGCCTGTTCTACAGGGTGTGTCAGAATTACGCGCACTTTTTTTTAAATGAAAATTTTGTAGGATTGTGTTTTTTCTATAATTTTTTTAGATATATTCTTATAATTGACCACTTATTTTGTAGCTAAGAATGTCAGCTACAAAACGATTGATCAACTTCGAAAAAATATTTATAAATTTCATAGAAAAACGCAATGACACTAAATTTTTATTTCAAAAAAGTGCGCGTAATTCTGACACACCCTGTACCTTCGTGAAGCACAATATTATATGTGTAAAGCTCCAGAAATCTTAGTTTTTAACTCTAGACATGGCATGTTGACCACAAAGTGATCATGTCTCTTTTTTGACAAGTGATGTCAATAATGCCTAAAAACTGTAGTACAGTTTTCAAACTGTAGTACAGTTTTCAAACTGTAGTACAGTTTTTGCAACTGTAATACAGTTTTTCGGCATTATTGACATCACTGTTGTTACCCTTTTTTTGTCTCTTAATTTTTTACAATTATTTATTTTTTATTTTATATCTACATGGTGGATCAAACAAAACTCTACCATTTTTAAAAATTAGTGTACGCAGCCCCTTGCCCATCGATTTCCCCAGGAAAATCGATGATAGTGCTTATGCTACCTGGGAGCTACCTAAGGTTAAGAAAACATAAAAAAATAGGGGAGAGGGCTGATTCGCCGTCGCGGTATTCGCCGTCAGCTTTATTCGCCGTCGGCATGATTCGCCGTCGCAAAATTTGCCGTCGGCTTAATTCGCCGTCGACGATATTCGCCGTCGACGATATTCGCCGTCGGCTTAATTCGCCGTCGGCTTAATTCGCCGTCGGCTTAATTCGCCGTCGACGATATTCGCCGTCAGCTTAATTCGCCGTTGACGATATTCGCCGTCGGCTTAATTCGCCGTTGAGGAATATCGTGTTTAAACTGAATTCGCTTTCTTGTACAACTTGTCTGTGTCATGCTAATCTTCATTGTTTTTAGATCAAATGAGCAGCGAAGAAGATATAGTCAGCACGTCCAGTGGAGAAAATGGGTCCAGTACCGAAGAAGATTCTCGGCCAAACCGAATTAAGCCGACGGCGAATTTTGCGACGGCAAATAAAGCCGACGGCGAATTTCGTCGACGGCGAATTAAGCCGACGGCGAATTTCGTCGACGGCGAATTAAGCCGACGGCGAATATCGTCAACGGCGAATTAAGCCGACGGCGAATTTTGCGACGGCGAATTAAGCCGACGGCGAATTTTGCGACGGCGAATAAAGCTGACGGCGAATACTGCGACGGCGAATCAGCCCTCTCCCAAAATAGATATCAACACACTGCTCACAAAAAACCAACAAAAATTTTAAAAAGTAGAATTAAAATTTTTAAAAAAAATGGTAGAGTTTTTTCGGTTCACCTTGTCCAAAATTATTTATCTTAGCTTGCACTGGCATGTGTTTTAAGGGCTCGTGAGACACTACCCGGCTGAAATATGACCTTATTTCAGAGCAAGGGCATCGTAAAATTTGCAACTTCTAAACTAAGAATCGAACCCTTTAAATGCTGTTATGCCCAAAAATTGAAGGAAAATCTCACCAAATTTGCGTTCAGTGAACACTTTTTCGCAAGGTTCACTGGGAGCTCCAGGACCAGCCTTGTTCTTGGCTCTGACTCTGAACTGATAGTCTTGGTTCTCCTTCAATCCTGTGATGGTGGCTGAAGGGGTCTTGGAAGTGGCTATTTGTTTCCAGTCCTTGGTAACCGGATCCTTGACTTCAATGATGTATTCCTCAATAGGTGAGCCTCCATCCTTCATGGGTGGATCCCACACTAGGCTGACCTTGTCGGCATCCACATCGGTGACTTGTGGTCTACCTGGTTTGCCTGGCTCGTCCACGGATTTTTGATTTGGTAATGTTTGTCCGAAGCTAGTGGGTCTGATTCCCCTTCTTTGTTGACCTGAAAACCATTATTAGGGTTGGGTCTTCGTATAACTTTATGTGGTCATCAGCAAAGTCCTGCAACGATCCCTGAGGGACTTCCAAGAGTGCACCTCCTGGTAGAAACCTAGTAATTATGCTTAAACGAAGTACATTATATTTCTTGTTAGGCTTCGATATCCCAATTTCGGAATGTGGAAAATTTTATTAAAGTTTCGATAGGTTTTAAATTTCCATTATTTTTTAAATTTTAATTCTGAGACTTAATAAAAGTCTTTTGTAATTCTTAATCTGGAACCCAACAAGAACTGTTAGCTGGTCACTCGTTGCAAGACTTTTCCGGCAAGTGGATAATAATACTTACAGCTTTGACTCTGAACTTGTAATTGCCTTTGTCCTTGAGTCCTTTGACTTTTAGAGTTGTCTCTCCAGGCGATACTTTGCCTACTTGAATGAATTTTCCCTTTTCATCCACATCTTGAGCTTCAACAACATATTCGATTATGGGCTCTCCACCATCATCTGGAGAAGGGTTCCAGGCAACTGTGGCGCCCTCGGAGTTGATGTCTGGAATAGAAAATGGTAGAGTTGAAATAGGATAGAATTAACAAGCTTTAAAAAATCTGGTTGTGTAAAATTTTTTATAGGAGTAAGAAATTCAATTTTGCCGTTCTTTTTACTTCTACAATAGGAATGGAACCGATGTTAGGGACTAGAATTCATATACAATCAAATTTCGATTTTAACGAGATTCCAAAAATTACTTTCTTGCCTAGAGTCTGATATCCCTTTTGAAAATACAGTTAAGCCTCCATTTAACGTCACCCCTTTCTCAAAATAAAATGATGTTAAAGGGGGGGGGACGAAAGCTAATTAGGTTTGAAAAAGTGGCCTCCATATGCGTAAGCGTTTGCGTTTTCTTGGCCCAAAATAATGTTGCAGGCTCGATACCAAGTGGTGGCATGCTTTTTATTTTGGCTTGTTTGACCGGTTTTAGAGGTAATTAGACTTTTTTGACAGCAGATTCAGAATCAGCTACCCAAATTAAGCCTAGAACTGGTCAAACAAGCCAAAATAAATAGCATGTCACCACGTGGGGTCAAACCTGCAACACCATTTCGGGCCAAAAAACGCAAATGCTTACGCACTGCACCATGGAAGCGACCTTTTTAAACCTAAGTAGCTTCCTCCCCCCCCCTTTTGATGGAGTACCCGCGGGTCTTTTCAGCAAAACTTTTGTCATTCACAAAAAAGATTGGCAAAATTAAAATCCTTGCGATATTCGCGACTAGACTGACTGAAGATAACTGTCAAAAGCTTTCAAAATTTGAAAGAGGTACGTTAAATCAAGGATTGACTGTACTTGCTTAACTTAAATTTTCTATATTGAAAAACTGTGATAACCTTATCTCTAACTGTCTGCTCCAAAATTAAACCCATAACTCCATTTGATTACCAGAAAGTCTAGCTATATATACCAATAGTATTTTGTTATGTTCGTGAGTGAGGTGCAGTGAGGAGGAGAACGAAGCTGGCTTCACTACCCCATGGTCACAGATAAGCACTGAGCCAAATATAAAAAGACCGCACGGAGGGCTAGCCACCCTTTCAATACTTATATCTATCTATATAAGTTTAAACAATGGCTTTGTGCACAGTCGAAAGCCAGGACTCTGAATCAATCTTGGCCTAGATGCGGCAACTAGTGATCCAGTAGGGGGAGCTTCTGACTGATTCACAGAATGGCTCCCCACTCGTTTCTACCTCCGAGGAAATGTCCTCACTCGTTTTTGTTGGTTTCAGAAATCCAGTTCATTTTCTATTTTCTTTTGCATTTGGTCCAAAGTTACTTGTATTAAGACCCTATCGAAACCCATCAAAAATTTTCTATACAAACTTTCTGATAAAATTTCCATTTTGTAGGCCGTCTATAGGCCTTGGTATCCACAGAAACAATTTGAAACTCATATAAGATTGGTATGTACAAAAACTGCGGACTTTGGTACCAACTCAATTCCTTTTTTTTGAAGTAATTCACCAGTGATTTCCAGAGGTCCTTTAGGAGGTGCAGGTTTGCTTACTACAGTCACATTGGCTGAAGAATCACAGGTGCCACTCTTATTTTTGAGGGTGATTGTGAATCGGCCAGAGTCACCTCTTTCCGCATTTTCAATCTGAAATTTAGTGAGTTTTAAATTTACCAATATATTTTAAGCCTCGTAAAACAGAACCTTAAGCACGGTTTTGCCCCGTTCAGTAGCCATCTTGACTCTTCCCTGCATCTTCAACGGTTTGCCATCCACAGCCCAAGTGACAGTGGGCAGAGGCTCACCGGTAATAGGCACTTCATATTTAATGGTTTCACCGACTTTTAATCGAAGATCCTGGATGCCGCCTTGGGTGAAGGCTGGTGGAGATGGTTTGGCTGTGATTTTGAAAGCTTTTCCGTGGTCACATGGGTCTCCTGGGCCGGCTTTGTTCACCTGAAACGAAAATTGGTAATAACTATCCACAGTTAACTGCACAGTTTTCCTGAAGTTAACTATGAAAAATTTTACAGCTTTGACTCTGTAGTAGTATTCCTTGCCTTCAGCCACCTTGTCGTCCACAATCTGCTGCACACCAGTGCCTTGGGCATCCACTTGACCGACCACATTCCAGTCTTTGTCTGATTTGTCTCTTCGCTCAACTATGTAGGATTCCACTGGAGCACCGCCATCACTAAAGTATTTACAAATTCATTGGTAAGTACTGGGAAATAAAAGTATAAAATAATTTTTAATATACTCACCTCTCTGGGGCTTCCACTGGAGTGTGAGACTGTCGGCGGAGATATCTGAGGCTTCCATATTTCTTGGTTTTCCGGGAGCAGCTGAAACCAATAATGTTGAAAAAACAGAAAATATTATGGTCAAGCTCATATGCAAGGGGAATATGGATTGGATAAAAGTCTAACAAACCCTCTTTGAAACCAGGGCTGTGCAAACCTAAGGATAGAGATGGCATGGTTTTAGGCCTGCACTTCCGACTGGAGGTGGAGGGTGAAAATTATTAGACCGTAAGCCGTAGGAAAAGCCAAAACTTCAAATTTTGTTGAGGATCCCTACGCGAACCCTTGAAAATATGCGACTTTCGGTGATTTTTGCTGTTTTAGCACAAGAATAGGAAAAATGACCAATAAATTGGACTGATAAACTAGATCCAAATCTTAATCCCTTCTAATTTCTTACATGAGTCTAACTATAGCCTAAAAAACCTACTGTATGGATTTTTAGCCAGAATGGTTTCGCCAGTTAGAGGATCAGATTCACCAATATCATTCACCTGAAAAAATAAAATAAATATAAAAATAAATAAAACATAGTCTCATAACCAGCATAAATCAAACTTACAGCTTTGACTCTGAACTTGTATTCGCCATGCTCTTTGAGGTCTTTTACCTGCAATAAAAATAAAGGTCGGAATCAGCAAATATTAATTTCACAAAAAGCTCACGTTAAATTCTACGCCTTTGGTCTCACCGATTTTCTTCCATTTACCGGTTCGACCGTCTTGTTGTTCTACAACATATCCACGAGTTGGGGATGCCTCATCTGCAAAAGCCAGTAATTTTAAGTATCGTATTTTCTGAGCCCCGTATTAAAAATCGCGTTTTGTCATTATGGTTTTAACGGCTAGGTGAGATTTGTCAAAAACGAAATTTGTCAAAAACGAAACTTGTCAAGACAAAATTTCCTCGCTTGCAAAGTGTTTAACTGCGTTTTTTTACTGGATATACATATGACAAAGCATTCAAATAGTAAAAGCAAAAAAAAAATTCTGAAGCACTTTGCAAACGAGAAAAATTTGTCTTGACAAGTTTCGTTTTTGACAAATTTCGTTTTGACAAATTTCGTTTTTGACAAATCTCACCTAGCCGTTTTAACCCACTTTTGAAGACTGCTCTCAGGCAATTACTATACAAATTTTATCCAGGGAGATGAGCTAAAAAATAAGTGGTAACTTGCCTGAGAGCAGATTATACAATTGAGTCAAAAACACAATGCCGAAAATGCGATTTTGAGTCAGGGGATGCCTAGGTATAATTAGAGGAAATACGACATTGCGGCAAAAAAATTATCACCTGGATCAGCTTGTTTCCACTTCAACTTGCATGTTTCTGCGGTTATGTCCGTAGTCTCCAGTGGACCTGAGCAAAATTTGAGCATGTTATAGCTCCCAAAAGTAAAGGAACTAACCTTTTGGAGGTTTCGGACGATCCTTGACATACAATTCAAAAGGGGCAACGGCTGTCCCGGCAGAATTCGCCAGTTCTAAGCCCACTTGCCAGTGTCTGACTTTTGTGGATTTTTGAAAATAATCTCGGCCACGTCTCCATTAATGACGACAGAGACCAAGTCTTTCATTTCGTCTAGATTTACTGGTTTCCCGTTTCTTAGCAGAATAATTTTTGGGTCTCCTGTAAATTTTAAATTAGAGTAGGAATTAACTATATGGAAAAATACTAACCTCGACGAGTTCCTTTTATTTGAAAAGGCACCTCGATTTTTTTCTGTTTTCCGGCTTCACACTCGAATTTTTGTGGTTTCCAGTTCATCACAGGTTTTTTCTCGGCTTCCAGGACAGTTACCTGTAGATGGAAAAACAAATTCTTCTGTGAAATTGTGTACACAGTAATATTTTGTTATAAATCTTGTGGGGATCAGCCAATTGGGCAGTTTTATACCCATACTGGATTTGCGTAAGAATACGTATTTAATTGAGTAGGCGTAGGCCGACCTGAAATAGTTTGAGAACGTTTGAAACAAACATAACGTGGTGCTAATGAGATGGAACAACTCGCGTTCCAATTGCACCGAGTTGTATACTTTATCGTGTCAAAAAGTCTTATCAGGCTGTTCAGGGGTCTTTGAGACACGAGGTCTCGGGAAAGTTCGAAAAATGCCCAAAAGATACAAAAATATTCTGACGGATTTGTCAAAGTTTTGATTTCGGTTAAAAATTGGGATTTTCGAAATCTGAGCAGCAACATTCGAGGGGGTGTACACCGGTAGCGCCAAATTCTCATTTGAAACTCAAACCCATCAAGCAATTTTGTATGATTTACACAATAATATTTTAACACGACGAGCTTGCGAATCTTTTATCAGTTGTGGAACCCACCTAAAACACAATAGCTATCCTGAAATATTCGTTCCTCAGCTCTTGCGCTGACTTGGCTGTGGGGGGCAGGGCGAACTCGTATTCGCAAAACTCGTATTCGGCAAAACTCGTATTCGGCAAAACTCGTATTCGGCAAAACTCGTATTTGACAAAACTCGTATTCGCAAAACTCGTAATTGACAAAACTCGTATTCGCAAAACTCGCATTCAACAAAACTCGTATTCTACCGAAATTTGCTTGTTTTTATGAGTAAAACACACATTCACAAGGCAACATTCCAATATATATCCGACTAATAAGCGTTATTGTCTTTAAAATCTACTCATACTAACTGTGATTCTGCTTTTACTTTATTTTTCCTCAGTCAATACAACGTGTTGAATACGAGTTTTGTCAAATACGAGTTTTGCGAATACGAGTTTTGTCAAATACGAGTTTTGCGAATACGAGTTCGCCCTGCCCGGCTGTGGTTCTTTGTCGCGACTTTTCGAGCATTATTAGTGATAACCTTTCGGCATTGCGTTGATGCTAACGTCAGTGTTGCGAAATTGATAAAAATTGCAAAAAAATTAGCTGGGTTTCACATATAAAATTTCTTTTTAAGAAGGTTAATTTTGTAGCTTATTGAATTTTTTCCGACATTGTTACGAACAATCTCTTTTTGTATCGTCACGTTTATGGACAACCTACAAAAAACTATAATGTAATAGGTTAGTAACCCCATTAGGTTTAACGAGTCTCCCTATTCCCCCGTCTTACTTGTTTGTCCCTACTTATATTCCAAACGTGAGTACTCGGAGCGTCTTATGAGCAAATCAGAGGTTATATAAAAAATAGCAGAACCAACTCTGCAAGATCCTTTCAGTCCAGCAACATCAATTTCATAGGTGTCTGCATCATTCATTTCAGCGCGAGAAATCTTCATGACGTGAGTACCAGCCCGAGATTGCATTTCATACTTTCCGCCAGGCATTGAAGACAACATCTTGCCATTGCGGAACCAAGTTCCAGGAGTTTTAGTATCTTTGGTCTCACATTTCAGTTGGGCATCTTCACGCTCAAAAACTTCCTGGTCCTCCAGTTTCACAATAAATTTGTTAAGCGCTGAAATTTTCGGTTTAGAAATGTTTTGAATTTAGTAATTATGTGCAAAAGTGACCTTCAACAATGAGTTGAGCCATAGTTTTGTCATCCTTGGTTGTGCATTTGTATTCTCCATGGTCTTCTAGCTTGCAGGCTGTGATTATCAGACGACGCTTCCTCCCACTTTTTCATCTTTGAAGCGTTTGCCGTCAATGGTGATCTTTTTACCTGAAATCGTAGAGTGTTTTCATTAAGTATGTTAATTTTTTGAGTTATGGCTTTGTCAAGAAAGTAGGTTGTGCGCCCTCACAGGAATAAATGCAGTCAAATCTCTATATAGTGGCCCTTGTCTCGAGTTCTTTTACTAGCTGACCCATTCCACCTCAATTTTTAAATTTTTTGTTTTGTTCTGAAATATAGCAAGGACTAAAATTTACCGGTCATTTATAAAAAAAATTACGATTTTTTTATTGACAAAATTAAATTTCGACACAGCGTAGCAGAACTTTGAAAATGAGGTGTGTATATACAACAATGTATGGTATTGGTAATCTTATACGGCAAAGCCTTGAGTTTTTCCAAATGTCGGAAAAGTCCTGCGAATACTCTGAAGTGGATAGCACTTTCTGATGGGTTCACAAATACTAGTGATAATCATATAATACCCGCTCATAAACTTTTCGTTATGTTTCAAAGGTTGGATTCAAACGGTAAAATTCGAAATTTGAAACTCATCAAAACATTTCATTTTTTTCTTAAATTAGATTTGCAGTTCCGATACTCTGAAGAAATCCAGTCGTGGTCGTTCTGCTTTTGAATATTTTGGAATCCATAAGGAAGTGGTAGTCACTACTGAATGGTAGCAGGACTTTTTCTAACAACCGCCTAAAAATTTCTCATATGGAGTTATCATGAAAGTGAGGTTTATTGTAAACACCCCTTTAGCCTCACTCTCATTTCCACTCTCACCCTCACTGCCATTCTTACTTTCACTCTCAGTATCTCTCACTGTCAGATCATCAGGAAATTTCTGCTAACGGAAGACAATATTCTCTTGCCAAATTACTCTCCTTAATGTGTTTTTATAAATCCACACTAAAGCTACCTGGTGGGCTTCCTTATCAAACTTTTCCCTAACTTTTGCTAACCAACTGTGAGAAAATTCGATGATAGGTTGCAACTTCTAACTATTACGTTGAAAAGAAATTTCTGTGTTCACTCATTTTTTAGTTTGGCTTTTGGATGGGTTTCGCACTTTCTTATCCATAAAAGTTCTATTAGGGAGTAGTGCTCGAGAAGTCACGGGACACACACATTTTTCAATCCTGGCTACACATTTCAGGGTAAAACAACCATGTATCTACAACATAGGAATAACAGATTGGCCATGATTACTATCAAAAACGGCTTTTAGGCTGTCCCGCAGGATAGTCCAGCATGACATTGACCTGCGGGGCATCTTAAAAACCGTTTTGGATAGTAATTTTGGCAAATCTGTTGTTCCTATGTTGTAGAGCATAGTCTATTTTCTTGTGGATTCAGTAAAGGCGGTGAAAAATGATGGCTGGGAGCCGAGATAGAGACAAAAAAGTGTTTGAAAAACTGTTGCACGTCCCGTGTCCCGCGGGAGTAGGAACAGAGCTAAAGAGACCTCTAAAATTTCTTCATAGGTTCCACAATTGAAATTTGTTTCAGAGTCACTAAAGTTTAATAATTTGATAGGTTTCATATTCAAAATTTTCTTTATGGGGGGGGGTAAACCTTGTGGCACCAAATTCTTTTATAGGGTTTTAATTACAAGTATGGAACCGAGCAATAAATTTGTTGTCCTCTTTACAAGACAGAATGTTTTGTAACTCATCAGAAGGTGCAACTCACTTTAGGTTTAATCAATGAATTTTCCGACAACGTGATATATGGCCGATTCATACGAATTAACTAAAGACTTGCCGTCATGCCACCACTCCACATTGTAATCTCTGTCATTGACATCACACTCGAAAGTGGCACTTTCTCGTTCATTAGCTCTCTGTGACTTGAGCGGCACTACAAAAGTTTCCCTCGGCTCCTCCACATAGACCATGACTTTGCTGTAGACCTCGTTGTTCACTTTGGCCATCCATTCTGCTTGGTCCTTGTCTTCCACCACTTTGATGGTCAAAGTGCATCTGCCCACAGCATCTTTTTCTATGACGAACCGCTTGTCATTGCTGAAACAAGAGTTTAAAGTATACTGACTCAAGTATCTAAAGGGCCAAAATGAGCTTACACATCTATGGGCTTGCCACCACAATGCCACACTACAGGAGCTCTGGCACTGTTAAGTTTGCATGTGAGTACTCCTTGTTTGGTTCGGTAGATTTCTTGAGTATTTGGTAGAGGGTTTATAAAAATGTACTTCATCGGGGCTCTGAATATTTTTTATTAAAAAATTTTGGTTGGATGAATTAGGGGGGAAATTTTACAAAAAATATTTTTTACTAGGAGAAATAGTCTAGGCGGGTCCCCATTTCTCTCATTTTTTGAACTCGCGCCTTTTTTATTTTGGTTTTTTTTGTCTGTTTTCAAACATTTTTCTAAATTTTCAAATTTTAAGCTTAGCCTCATATGAGGGTAGGTTAGCGCATGTTAGAACTGGCTAAAGTATTTTTCCCTAACGACCAAAACTAAAATTGAAGGGACGTGCGAATTCAAAAAAATGGGTACTGTAGAACTCTACAATCATGTGAAATTTTTGACAATTTTGCAAGATTTCGATTCAGCTCTTATAAAATTCGAAATTGTCTGCATAAGTTTTCATGGAAAAATTTTGGAATATGCACCTTAGCAGTTTTCCTTGGTCCCCCAAGCTGAATTTTTTCAAGAAAAATTTTATTTTACCTTTTATCTTGATTTTTACTGCCTTTTCGTCTATTTGATTAAAATAAAATCAGTGAAAACTCAAAAAAAGGAAAAAAAAGAATTAAATGCCTTCTACGAAATCGACTGGGGTCTCTATTCCAAAATCCTCCCGTTTCTATGAATACCACGAAGGATTATGCAATTTTAGGTAGATAGAAAAAGGAATTTTTTCTTTATGGCAAATTAAAAAAGCCACTCACCCTCCACAGTGACCATGCTGTGTGTTGGCTGACTGTTGGCTTCACAAGTGTATTTTCCACTGTCGTCCACATCTAAAATCGAACTGTTTTAACCCAAAAAGCTGAAAAGCTGAATTTCGTATTCACCAGGATTGTTGATGACCAGGGAGATGTTGCTTTTGTTGATCACAATTTTGTACTTGAGTCCACCAGAAAAAATTTCCTTGCGATCTTTGTACCATCTAACTTTGGCATTCGGACGAGAGTAGACACATTTGAGCTCAGCAATCTTGTCCACTTGCTGTTGGAAAGTTATTTTTCGGGCAGTGGCTGAAAAAGTTTCGGGTTCAGAAACATTTTTAGCGGTTGATAAAAAAATTGTTCACCTCATCCCATTTTTCAAGCCGTTTTCCTGGGAACAAAGACTGTCGACGTTCGGCATCGTTTTTCTGTTTGTCTTCGTCTTTATCGTAGGTGCTTCCGCTCTTGCTTTCTCTAAAATTGGAGCAAAATTGAAGTGCGTACTCATTTTGGAGCAAATCTATTGGGTAAAATCCCAACTGACGGCCATCCCGACTGGCGTTCCCCGATTGGCGGCCATCACAACTTATACCCACCAAATACAAGCGAATATGAACAATCGCTCCCGGCGCCGATAGTTCCCAGCGGCCTATAGTTTCCTATCTTCATTTTGTTACTTAAAATTTTTTCAGCAATTGAAAAATAGAGCCAGATTTTAGACAAATGTGGCTCTATTAGAGTAAATATGTAAATTAAATTCAAAGAATTTCAAGTGACCGAATTTTTTCAGGTACTTGAAATCTGGTAGTTAAATCCCTTTCAAAAAAGCCGAAAACAAAAAATAGTTTCTAACCTTTTTTTGAGCATAGCACGGAAATCCAGGCCAGATTCGTTGGAAACAAGCAATCTGGAAAAAAAGTTTTTGAAAAAAAGTTTTTTTGCAAACAAAATATCACTTGGCCTCCACCGAGTCAGATCCATATTTGTTTTTGACAGTCAGCAAGTAGTCGCCCTCGTCTGTGGGTCGACATTTGCCAATGATCAGTGAGATGAAGCCGGCATCTCCGTCGGTGGTGAAGCGCACTCGCCCTCCAGGCACAACCTCACGACCACCCTTGGTCCAGGTGAATGTAGGCTGCGGATTGCCTTCTACCACACACTTTAGTATGGCTAACTCGTCTAAATAATTTTAAAAAGAAAATTATTATATTGAAAGCTAAAGTAAAAATTCTTACTTTCCATAACAGTCACGTTTTCAGGTATTTCAAGGATTCCTGAAAAAATAAGGTAGAAAAAGTAACTTTCGAGACAACCAGACATTTGTCGCAAATAGAATATCGCGAGACATTTGTCACTTTTTCGTTAACTGTATACGACAAAAATGACGCATACAGTCAACCAAAAGTGACAAATCTCTACCTGCCATTTAAAAAGGACGAAAATACATGACAGGTTTGAATCCGCCTGCATGCATGTCTATTATTTTCTTGTTCTTTCTATTTGATTATTTTATGCGAGTAAGTTTATTACTAACCATAGGGCCTATACCTTTATTCAACTGTGTTATTGATCTTTGTTATTTCTACTTTTCAGGGCCAAAAATATGACCAAAGTAAATCTCAGAGCTTCTATCCAGGCCAAAAAAACAACCAAAAAAAGGACATACAGCTAGGCGGGCTTGAACTTGAGACTTTAGTCAGATTGGTGCACATTTTGCAAAAAAATTTAATTTACAAAAAAAGTTCTTTTTTCGAATTCTTTCGCTTAAGTTGGTGGTTTTGTCAATCCCATTGGAGCCGATTTTAGACTAAAATATCGTCTCGAAAACCCGCTCGATTGATTTCTTAACTTCCTGATTGATACACACAAGAAAGCAACTCACTTGCAGGAGTTCCTTCTTCTCCAATAGGTTTAAGTGGTGTGGTAGGCTTTTCTATAAATCATTTAGATCAAGTTTTTACAGGGAAAAATATAATGAAGTTTACCCAAGACATCCCCAATGGATTCTCTGCGCATATGCACACTGCTTCGACGCTAAAATACGAATTGTTCACAATTAGCGAAAACATAATAAAATTTCGAAGATTTGAAGGGAAATGCAAGAAAGACTACAATGTGAAAGAGTGGTGTGTGTGCGTACAATTCAAAATTACATCAAATAAAAGAAATACAGCAAAATTTTGAAGTAGTGCTAAACCATAAGTTCGATTGCAGCCCAAACAGAAAAGTTTCTTAATCGTAGCGAATCGGTAAACGCAAAGTGTCCCAAAAGTTTCTGAGAATTTTGGCTAATCTAACTTTGACTGTGACTTTGAAACATCCAAAGAGAAAATTTTGAAAACTCACGAAAAGGTGGTAAAACCTTTTCGGGGTGGATTACCCAACTTCAGACAAATTTTGGTACTTGAACGTTTAGTGTGAAATACAAAAATAGACGCTGCTGCCGTATTCAGGCAAAATGTCTTCTATTAAAATTTCTAAAAGTATGCAACACCCAGGCGGAATCGAACTTGCTAGGTTTTGACACTAAATCAAACTTCCATTGTATTTTTCTGTCAAATACCCTCATATTAGGGCTGGTGCTGCGTCGTTTTTCCAGATCTGTGGCTGATCTGGGATCAAAGTCAGGAGTGAGCAGGGTGTCTCTTCTCTCCGGTTCCAACAAACTGTTCCTGGGACTGGGGTCTGGTGATGGCGATCCATGGTGTTTGAGTTCAGGTGCATCTATTTGCACCACCAAAGATTCTTTCTTGCTTTTCTGAACCTTCTTGAGTTGCATGGCCATTTGCTGGATGGGGTTTAGGTCTCTGATCGAGGAGGTCCGTTTGCCCACTTGCTGGCCTTGAAGACGGGCCAACGAGTTCTGACGACTTTCATCTGTTTTCTTGGACTGTAAAAACGGAATCTAATTTTTTGCTTGAAAAAAAAGATTTCTGGGCAAATGCATATAGAGAGCAAGTAGTAACATAAATATTGTTTGAGTTATTCAAAAGTTGCAGTTTTTTTAATTGAAATAATAGCTCGCCATTCTTTGTTATTCACAACAAAGAAATTGAACCTTGGGCATCGGAAAAATACAGTGCACACTGGCCTACCCTGCCCCTAACCAAAAGTCGAGAAATGGTTTATTTTCGAACAAAGTTCACAAACTGATATCGGTGACTGATTTACCGATCTATTTCAATATAGTCAGGCCCCAGAATAACAGAAATTTTAAAGCGATGTGGTTGGGTCTTCCTAGGGCTGTAAATTTACCAGTGAAATTTTTTTCTGGTATCTTAAACTTTGTGATTATGGACTCATTTTCAAACTTCCCAATTCGAAATCAAGTGGTTATGCATCGTTTTATTTCTAGTGAGGCAAATTTTACCCACAATATAACCCAAAGCTTCGTTTTGACTAGGGTTGAGTGATATCAAATTCACTGTATCGGTATTATGGTGAATTTATTGGTAATTTAACTAATTTATCCAAAACTGGTAACTTAGGATTCTTGCTAACTGTATAATTTCTTATATCATATGAGAAAAATTACACAGTTATCGACGTACAGTTATCGACGATGGTAAAACTAACTCAGGATGATAACTGTATGTCGATAACTGTCGAATTTCTCTTGTATTATACGAGAAAATCGATTAGCTTACAGTTATCAGCTTACAGTTTTCGACGGTAGGAAACTGACTCAGGATGATAACTGTACATCAATAACTGTATAATTTCTCGTATATTATTTGAGAAATTCTACAGTTATCAACGTAAAGTTAACGACAGGTGAAAACTGACTCCGGAGGATAACTATACATTGTGACTGTAGAATTTGTAGAATAACTGTAGAATATGAAATGAGAAATTCTACAGTTTTCAAGGTACAATTATCGAAGGGGGAAACTAACTCGGGGAGATAATTGCAAGTCGACAACTGTCGCATTTCTCATACAATATATGAGAAATTCTACAGTCATCAAGGTACAATCATCGTCGGGGTTAAACTCTCCTCCTTTTTCAATATTTTTCCTTCTTTTTTAATATTTGAAAAGCTGAGCTCTATTTGTTATTCCCTTAGTTTTCCTAGGATTGGGTGATAGCAAATTTGCAAATTTAGTGGTAAATTTTTCGAAAATTAAACGGTAATTTACCGGGCACTATACCGATGAATTATTCATTACTTTCTAATTTATGAAAACCGGTAATTTAAAATTTTTGATAACTGTAGAATTACTTATCAGCGTACAGTTATCGATGGATTTACGTTTTTTGAAACTTTTTAGTTGTTATGAGTAGAGCTGACGACGATCGATATATCGCATCGCAAATATCGATCGATCGCACCAAATTTTAGCCAAAAATATCGATCGCAAATATCGCACCGGCCATTTTGAAAATATCGCATATCGCATCGCATCGGGTGAGATATATCGCAAGCCGATTTTGACATTTTTCGCCTAAAATTTGACACGATTTTGTGAAAATTTTAGATTTTCGCCCGATTTTTTGCCGAATTTTTTTGTTTTCGAGCGAATTTTGGCGAAATCTTCGCCTAGTGTCGCCGCATTGTTGTTTCTATTGTCCTGTGCTGTTCTGCGTCTGTGATTTTTTCTCTTCTGTGCAATTTTCTTTTGATGTTTGTTGGCAGCGTGTTAAGGGCATATATTTCTAGATGAGCCTACTGTGGAAACTGAAACAGAATGCGGAGATGTTGCTCTTTTTGAACAAGAATCTGAAAGAATTGAATTTTAAGTATTAGGTGATGTTATGTGAGGATGATGATGGATGCAAGGTGGAAATGTGAAAAATAATGTTAAATAAAATTGTTCATTGGAGTTAGTCTGCTTGATTTTTCACAAATAAATAGTGTAAGGATTGTTGCGTTCTGACGAACGGCGTTTCCAGTCAAGACAATAGGTTTCGAAGGAAACCTATTGCAACTTTAAATAATCCAGTTTAAAAGGCAAATTCGAAATACGATTTGTCCCATCCAGATTTATTTGACATGGCGACACTACGAATAATCCCAAAAGATCTAGAGATTATATTTTGGATTTGTTTGTTGATCAGCTGCTCTCATATTTGATGATGTCAAAGGTTAGTGATATTAAAGCTATTAAATCCAGTGCGCGATCAGTTGAGTCTACTCCTGATCATAAGACGCTTTTCTCCAGTTTAATGCAGGGTCTTTTGAACTCTGGTTTGATCCAGTCTCATCACGATATGATGAAGGCTTCTGCACAGGTGCAAAGCTCAATAGATTCTACGTTCCTCCAGTCTACTCCAGATTTAATAGTTTCTCCAGATATTACTCCAGGCTCAGAGACCGATTTGGTCCTAGCCTTGGACTCATTTTCAGATACCAGCGATTGGGATGAAGATGTCACTGCTGCTTCTCTTTCTGGATCCAGCATGACTGATTCTCCTGTGATGTCCGCATATGGTGCACACCGGATTCCCTCCATATGGTTTCGATTCGCTCCTCCAGTCCGCGCTCCCACTTGCAAAGCGAACAGGTTCCAGCTGGTTCTCTATTGGTGCACGCCATGGGTGAATGGGAAAAGATCCAAGAATCGTCCTGCCTCCAGCCGTTGGTCTCCTCAGCCGAAGTCAAGTTTGGTCGAGCTCCAGTCGAGTCCTCTGCTGATGTGGTAGAAGACGCTTCTCCAGTTTCTCAAGTCAATAATCTATTATTGTCGAATTGTATTGTTTCTCCAGATTATTCCCATGTCCCCATTATACCAGGGTGCCCCAATAAAAGTCCACCAGTAGTATCAAAACCTATTATGTTTACTGGTAGCACCATGGGTAAATATGGGAAGGGACCGTGTGTGCCAGCACATTACGGGAAATTCTGTTCGTATTGATCCAGTGGATAAGATTTTGGACATCCAAGATCCGAGTAGGGATAAGTGTTCAGGGGCACCGGCTCTGTCGAAACCGGTTCATTATGTGGATCAGGTGGATGCAAGCAAAAATTCAGTGCCTTGTGAAGTTCCAGATAAGTTTATTAAATCTCCAGATCCTATTATCCAGTCAACTGCGATACCTCCAGTTATTAAGCACTCTTCTAGAAGTAGTACTCCTACGTTACGTACTCCGCGAAGTTCTAGTCTAGACTCCTCGATATATCGATGGTCGAATAATTTTTCTTCAGGACATCAAATATAGTGGGCATGCTGCAAAGCAATGATCCAGCTATAAATTTTGGAAAAAGGGTTTCCGAGACTCCAGCGTTGGCTCTGTCGTTCCGAAATCCAATCCACAGCGAAATCGTCAGTGAGGGAATAAGAACAAGTCGTCGTATAATACTAGATTCCAGACTAAAAATTTCGGTCAGTCTGATACAATTCTCGCAGCATATAGTCCGATACTAGTTTAGAATTGTGACTAGAGATAAGCTCTATAAGTTAGGTGACAAACAGTTCAAGCTCCAGTTGGTAAGGTTAATAAGTAACTTACTTTAGATTTGGTGAATGCCAGTAGGTCTTTACCAGAAAGTTTTGAAAAAGTACTTAATTAAGTTCAGAATGGAATTTTCCATCTCAATTAAACGATTCCATAGTCAGGTAATATAGGGATCTAAGGTGACAGTAGGGAGAATGTATCATAGGATCAGCTGATTTTCCGCCAAAAAGGGGAAAAAGAAAACACCCTAAATCGGAATCTCCATCGGTTGTAGGGGTGCTCCACCAGCTGTTCTGAAAAGGTGGTAAAAAAACCGCAACGTTAGGTTAAGTCGAAATCTATTTGTTATAAATTCAGGTCCAAATTTGGGTTGTTCGAAAAAGTGCACGTGTCGCATGTGGGATCATACTGTTCCAGTAGGGTCTTTAAATGTCTCTTGTTCTAGTCTTTCAAAATTGGGCTTATCCTTAATCAATCGTTCAATCTAAAGGCAGTCGTTGGTGGCTGTTGGCGTTCCTGGTGTAAGATTGTTGCAAATATACTGCGTCTATTTGCTGGTTGCCGGTTCGAGGGCGAACCTGGTGGCTGGTGATAGGTGTAAGGATTGTTGCGTTCTGACGAACGGCGTTTCCAGTCAAGACAATAGGTTTCGAAGGAAACCTATTGCAACTTTAAATAATCCAGTTTAAAAGGCAAATTCGAAATACGATTTGTCCCATCCAGATTTATTTGACATGGCGACACTACGAATAATCCCAAAAGATCTAGAGATTATATTTTGGATTTGTTTGTTGATCAGCTGCTCTCATATTTGATGATGTCAAAGGTTAGTGATATTAAAGCTATTAAATCCAGTGCGCGATCAGTTGAGTCTACTCCTGATCATAAGACGCTTTTCTCCAGTTTAATGCAGGGTCTTTTGAACTCTGGTTTGATCCAGTCTCATCACGATATGATGAAGGCTTCTGCACAGGTGCAAAGCTCAATAGATTCTACGTTCCTCCAGTCTACTCCAGATTTAATAGTTTCTCCAGATATTACTCCAGGCTCAGAGACCGATTTGGTCCTAGCCTTGGACTCATTTTCAGATACCAGCGATTGGGATGAAGATGTCACTGCTGCTTCTCTTTCTGGATCCAGCATGACTGATTCTCCTGTGATGTCCGCATATGGTGCACACCGGGATTCCCTCCATATGGTTTCGATTCGCTCCTCCAGTCCGCGCTCCCACTTGCAAAGCGAACAGGTTCCAGCTGGTTCTCTATTGGTGCACGCCATGGGTGAATGGGAAAAGATCCAAGAATCGTCCTGCCTCCAGCCGTTGGTCTCCTCAGCCGAAGTCAAGTTTGGTCGAGCTCCAGTCGAGTCCTCTGCTGATGTGGTAGAAGACGCTTCTCCAGTTTCTCAAGTCAATAATCTATTATTGTCGAATTGTATTGTTTCTCCAGATTATTCCCATGTCCCCATTATACCAGGGTGCCCCAATAAAAGTCCACCAGTAGTATCAAAACCTATTATGTTTACTATAGTAATTCTGCGGCGGCTTGGCCGCCGCAGAATTTTTTTAAGGCTTTGCTCACCTCTGTGGAAAAATATCGCATATCGCAGCGATATATCGCATCATCATTTTGGATATATCGCATATCGCATTTGATCGTGAACAAAAATATCGCAAAAATATATCGCAACAAGCCAAATCGTCAGCTCTAGTTATGAGCAGTGTTTATTTAATCAATAAATCTAGCACAATTTATAATTTTTTTTCATTACGTATTTAGTGTCATTCGAAAGTTGAGATTACGGCAAATTTTTTGAGACCAAACACCACCATGGTTACAGAGACTAGAAAAATTCGCAACCACAAAAGAAAAAAACAATAAAAATCACTAACTTTTTGTGAACTGGTGTAAGGAGGCTGATCTGTCACTCAACCAACCTGCTTGCACTGGTATTGGCACGAAAGTTTGCTAATGCTATCAAATTCAAATTGTGATGGGCCGTGGATGTTTGGTAAATTAGGGTTCTTGATAACTGTAGAATTTCTCGTATAATACCGTATTCACTCTAATAAACGGGTATGTCCGTTTATTTTTCAACCCCAAAAAGTAGGGAATTTTTATACCCTTATACCTTTATTCACCAGTAAATTTACCGATTTTCAATTTACCGGTGAATTTAACAACCCCACTTTTGAGATTACCTATAAATAGCTATTATTGAAAAAAAACCGCAGCTTTTTTTTTCTAAACAACCAAACAATTTCAACAAAGGAATAGTTACAACAAAAAATTGCACACACCACTCTAAATGCCAAAATAAGCTATAGGAGGAGAAGAACAAAATAAATAAATAAACAGTAGGATAAATTCTGCATAAAACAATAGCAGTAATAATAATTGATGGTAATTCCACCAATTTACTACCTACAAAAGTTACAACCAAAAAAATCTTTGTGAGCCAAAATGTCCAAACTAACCCTGAGTTCAGCAGGCTCAGCTGCCCCTCTTTTGTTTCTCGTTTGCCAACTTGAAGGAAGCTGACCGAGCCATTGTTCTATAAAATTTCAATGGTAGGGATGGTTATTAGTTGATTGATTTGATGAGGAAACAGTTGCACTAATTAACAACAGAAAAGTTGTGTCGGTTATGTTAGGTAATTGATGTTAAAATATGTTCACTCAGAAATTTATTTAGTACGCAAAACACAACAAACCCCTGGTTCAACAATCACTGGTTTGGAGGTAGAGGGTGTAGAAGCCTTTAATTGGTCCATCTTATTTGTGAAATCTTTGACCAGTTTCTTTCGCACTGTTTTTTTGACTTCGCCGTTTGAGTCGGGTCTTGGTTGTACCTAGCAATTGAAAAACCTTTGTTAATACACTCAAATAAGTACTAGTTCGGTACTGACAAAAGAAAAGGAATTTGGTAGAGCAGTAGTAAAGTGCTTTCTGCGTGACGACATAAGAGTCTCGGGTTAGATTGCCATGGGTAGCAAAGTTTTTCAATATTTTTAGGTCAATGGTACAGTGAGTAGACGTTTGGCGGTTTTTGTGAAATTTTTGGAATTGCACTTTTTTGAATTTTCGTTTAGCTTGCAGTTTTGTAAGACACTTTTTAGTTCCGACTAATATAAGGTGGCCTCCCCGTGCCTTAAACTTTGGTTAAGTAAAAAAAAGAAAAAACTTCAGAAAAAAACACAAAAAACGAAATGCCAGAATGGGAGCACGTTTGAAAAAATTTCACGTCTATACCCAAAAAATGCAAAAAATTCAAAAAAATAATTTCGATGCGATCTGATTAACCGAACTAGTACCAGGTTAAAGCAAAGCAAACCAAGTCTATTTGTAAAATATACCATATCTGGTCGAGAACTAGAAGAGGGGCCTGCAGTAGCTGAATACATAGATTTGGCTTGAGCTGTAGTAGTAGAATTTAGCTGAAATTGTTGGGCAAATTGTTAGCGCAAGCAAAACACAATCAAATTTCTGTCACTTAGTTCCATTTTCTTTTTTTGTAGAATTTACTTTGTCTGATTTATTCCGCTTCGTTTTTTTTTAAATGCTACCTTTTTGCAAAAGTAGCATATTCTAACGTGTAACGGGTCTGTTGTTGCTCTATTAGAAAACATATTGTTCGAAAAAATGTTTTCAAAAAGTCAAGCAAAAGTACAAAGGAATAAAAAAATCTCAAAAAAGCAAAATATTTACGCTATTTTTTTCGGTAAACAGCTTTTACTTCGGCATTGTCTTTTTGACTCACTTTTAGAAGCCAGGTATATTACCATAAAAATTGTTGCCAGTGAAATATGTTACAGAATTAATAATGACTTGCCCCGAAAAAAAACTTTAAAAAGTGGGTCAAAAACACAATGTTATAAAAAGGTTTGTTTGAATTAGGGTAAAGGGCCGCTTATTATTTCATCCACAACGAGACAATTTTAGGCTAAAATTGGTTTTTTGACGCAAAATTTACCCGCAAATTTTTGAAACCTAAAATGTGATCTTGACGATTCAAGGCAATTTTGCAATTTTTTTGTCGAAAATTCTCACAACATGGTAGACACGCCATAGAAAAGTTTTGTGTTTTTGTGGCAATAAAATTAAAAAGTGCTTGGTCACCCCTCTGGGTCAGCTGTACAGAAGTGTGCCTATTTATTAAGGCACATACGGTACGTTTGTATATAAAATTTTAATTTTAATTTAAACAGTCGGAAAATGTAAATCGATTTATCAACAAAAAATACTACATTTCTAGCCTAAATATGGACCGAGTATTAGTGAGGAAATCCTCTGAAAAAAAACCTTGTTAGTCAGATAACAATAAAAACGAAATAAACTAATTTGAAGACACAAAAGGACAAAACATACACAAAAACAAAAAATATTAGTAAATGAGATGGAAACAAATTCCATCAGAAATATAAGTGGTGTTACGGGCAAAATCGCGCCAAAAAAATAAATAACTTTTATCAAAAATACCTCATTAGGAAGAGGCATGGGTGAGCTGGGCGATTTTTGAGAGCTCTTTTTAGGAGGAGCTTCTGAAATGGACTCTTCGTCCGACGATCCACCCCTCCAGACAGTTTAAGCAATTCTCTTCGCCGCTCGGCACTGATTTGAAGGCCTGAGGCGGGGATTTCATCGTCTGCTTGCGAGATCTGAATAGGTGGTTTACAGGGGTAGATGGTTTTTTGAAATTTAATGTTAGTTTGGTGTTAAAGCACGGCAAAAGTTATACTATCGAGAAATATACTACAGCTAATGATAATGATACAGTTAAAGATACAGTCAATAATACAGTAAATGTATGATGATACAGCCGATTCAATTTCTACACTTTTTACCCGCTTTTGAAGCGCTTTGCCGAACTTGATTCGGCAGATAAGTCTGACACCAGATTCATGTTCAGCATGCTTGATTTGCATATTAGCGCTTCAAAGGCTTTCAAGTTAAAATTCACTGTCTTATTTTAAATTCTTTTCAAGACGATACATTTGTGGGAAAAAATTCAATACTCAAAATAAAACAATGAGTTTTTAATTAAAAGAGCCTTTTTTCAATTAACTATGCTGAGCACGAATTTCATGTAAGAATTTAATTTTTGACTAGCCGCGACGTAAAAATGAATTTTCCGCGTAATCACCTGTAGAAAACTGTTGCCATGCCCTATCGGACGGTAGGCGGTAACCGTCTTCAGAAGGTGTCACTATATCGAGGATCAACTGTAATATAGTTTTTTAAAAGACGAAGAGACAAACAGAGACCAATCGGCAACTTACTGGCCTACTGATCAAAGAAGCAGAGCTCAAGCTGCGAATCCAAGTAAGTCTAACTAATCAATGCTTTTTTTGCTTGAACAATCAACTTTATTTGTTCTCGTGCTAATGGTCTTTCTGCTTCTGCAAATTGTCTCCCAATTACTACTACAACAACTGCAAACACAAAAGCCCAATCAATCCATTGAGGAGAACACTCAAGTTAGCAAGAGGTAAGGGGGATAAAGAGATAAGTCCTACTAATTGCTCAATTTAGATCAAGGAAGAAGGTCTACTAGCGTCAAAAAAAACATACATTTCCTTGAATTATAACGTGATTTGTGAGTTTTGAGATTGTTTTAATCTCACGCAATTTTTTTAAATGTTTAAATAGCACCACATTGTGAAATGTCTTTTTAGGAATCTGAATTAGTGTGTGCAACTTGAAGAATTGCGAGATATGACCAAAAGTAGGTCATCTCACTATGTTGACAATACGTCAAGAACAACACAGTGAAAAGATCGAAAAGGATTGAAAAAATGGCAAAATAAAATCTATTTTATTAAAACTGCTATTTTCCCAAATGCAGCTCTATTATGTTTCCTATAATTTTGCACGGAATTATTTTTCCTCAACTTAATGCCAGTCTCGGCTCGTAAAAAGTAGCCGAGATCAGGGTTCAAACATTTAGCCCAGCTAATTTCTAGAAAATTAGCTGATTTCGTACTGTCAATACAATCGACCCTCAACCCCTCAAGTTCGTTCCCGCCGAAGATCCGACACTCCTAACTCACAGCATTTTTATCTCTATTTTCGGAAAGTTTTGCTGAATGTGATTTGTCAGTCTGGTGCTGAAAATCGCAAGAATTACGATTTTAGTAGTCATTTTTTCACAATCTTGCAGTTTTGCCATTGAAACTCGCGCCTCTCAATGAATGGACATCTGTTTTTCAAAATCAATCGAGAGGAGCGTGTCTTAGCAGCAAAACTGTAAAATTTTGACAAAATGATCGTTGAAATCGTAATGTTTACAATTTTCGAAGCCAGACTGTCGAATCACATTAACGCAAAAAATTTCGAAAATCGAGGTAAAATGAGTAGCGGACCCTAGGCGGGAATGAACTTGAGGGGTTCTTCATTTATCGAGAGTTGACTATTCATTCAGACCACATTTCGCTTTTTCAATTTTCGCATAAAATTTCGTAATCCTTAAGACATTTTGCATAGATATTAATATTCAAGAGCAAAAAACTTTTTAAAAATGCTATTTTACAAAACATTTTAAAATTGCTCTATGAAAGAATCTCAAAATCTACAAATAGATCCAAAAACACCAAAAACCAACCCTTTTCTCCACAACTTTCACATCCTTTTTCGGTGTTTTCACAGGTGGAGTCTTTTTCTTCGAGTCATAATCGATCAACTCCCTCAAAAACTTTTCTTTGGCAGCTCCACTAGCCATTCTACTCAAAATAAAAGCGTGAATATTGGACAACTTTTTCATGCGCTGCTCCATCGCAGCCTTTTCCGCCATCTCCAGGCTCATATTTTTGGCGCTGAGGGACTCAAATCCAGAGTCTTCTGTGGTGGTCGGAGAAATGGGTGGCGAAATGGAATTGCCTTTGCTAGGCGGCATTGAAATTAATTAAAAAATATATTGAGAATTGATTAGTAAAAGAATTGAAAGGCGATTTGGATGGATTTGTAGGCAACAGTTTTCAGCGGGTTTTCTGCTTAGACATAGGATACTGTGCAAACAAAGCAAGCTTTTGTAGGAGAAAAAAACAGCCATTGTTCCGCCAGTGAACCTGTGATTGGTGATGAGTTAGTTGGAGTTGCTGGTGATGCACCAAGCATTTCGTGGATCAGCTTTTTCGATTTCGTCGATTTGGCATGGGATTGAAAAAAGCGGAGGCGAGTGGATGAGCGTGTTGATGCTATTTTTAGTGGAATAGGGAGTAAAATTAGACGAGGAAAGTCTTTCTGGTGGTAAAACAAGATTTGCAGAAAATGAGCTTGCCACAGAGTCAAGAGAATTTAAAAAGGGTAGTTGCTCAAAACATTTTTGTGGCATCATGGGATCTATCATTATTTCTAAATAAATGTAGGGCGAGGAAATGAAAACATTACAGTTGAACCTGGATGTAATAAAAATTCACCCACGTTCGTTCCTGCCTAAGGCTCGACACTTTTTTACCTAAATTTTCAAAGCTGTTCGTCAAGTGTTTTGACAATTCGGCCCCAAATATTGCAAGAATTCCTATTTTGCCGATCGTTTTTCAGAAATCCAACATTTTTCGCTCTAAAAAGCAAAACTTTAATATAACAAACCGTATGATTGAAGTTTTGTGTAGAAAAAAGTCTTTGGTTTTTAAAAACTATCGACAAAATATAAATTTTTGCGATTTGTGAAATCAGATTGTCAAAAGAGAGCGGGCGAAAAACTTCAAAAATTTAAGCAAAAGTGTCAGATCCTTGGCAACACGATCTTTTTGAGGGTTTGTTTACAATTGAGAATTAATCAACCATCTAACAATATTGTTAAAGGGCCATTGCCACCCGTTTTGAATTGTCCCCCGCCAATTCAAAATTTTTTACCTAATCATTGAACTTCTGTGCAGATTTTTCGGCTTGGTTTCTAACAAAACAAGGCCTAAAATTTTACTTTAGGTATACAGTATTTTCTCTATTAAGTCCCCCCCTCTCTAATAACTCCCCCCTATTTCGACCCCATATCTCAGCCTAAAGAAAAAATTTTGTAAATCTGTTTTTTGCGTTTTCTTAATCACCACGATCTTAGTTGATTCCACTTTTTAGATTTCGGTCGGCATCCGAAAATCTCAAAATCGAAATAATTTTTTTCCGATTTTTAAGGGTTGAAAAATAACTCCCCCGGGGGACTTACTACAGAAAATACGGTAGTTTAGTTAAAAACCAAGTTGAAAAATCCGTACGTAAATTCAAGGATGAAGAAAAAAAATTTGAATTGGCCGGGACAACCGTTGTCGTAGACGGCAATGGCCTTGAAAGACCACACGTGTTAAAACTTTTGTTAGTAAATTAGGGTTTATTTCCATTTTTGTCTGTTTAATTGGTATACCTCATCTGTGTTCTGACGAGAAGAGTATTTGGATGGCCGTCGCTCTTCCTGCAATCAAATCACAGTATAAAAATATTTTTAATTTGGCTTAAAAATGTGCATACTGGCTCTGAGATCCGAACTCGCTGTTTTTCAGGCACCACTTGGTCATCGCCTTTTGCTTTGCGTTTTTGTGACTCTTCTGCTTTGGCCGCATCGGCTTTCTTTTTTTGTTCCTCTTTTTCTTGTTCTGAAAGTTCAACTTGTAATAAAGTGTCCTACATGACAATAGGCACTTTTTGACTTAGTTACACCTGGATTCTTTCCATTAGGCTTAAATTAGGCGAAAATCTCCATTCATCCTGAGTTAGGTTCTGCCCGGTCAATAACTGTAGGTTAAAAACTACAATTTCTCGTAGAAAATACGAGAAATACTATAGTTAACGTTGAAGCAAAATCTGACTCAGGACAATAATTGTTTTCGCTAAAATCTGGCCAAAACTTTTAACTTTTATATTTCCGAAATTTGAATTTGAAATTTAAATATGCTGCATTCCAACAGTTTTATCGCTTTTGCAAACCATGGCCAAAAATCAGGAAAAAAGCAGATTACAATGTTGATTTATTTGGAGACATTTCTATGTGCTTTTTTTTTAAATTTTTTGTAACACGCTTGAGTCCATCCTAACGCTAGCTGGTCTAAGCCTAAACCAAAAAAGTAAGAGGTAAGACATAAATGAACTAGTAATTTTTCGAATTTAAAAATGGGCATGTTGTGGTCCTCTTTTGATTTTCAATCATATAAGTACAGGGTGTCCCAAGAAATTCTGCCAACCATGACTTTTTCTATTGCCCGTTTTTTGAAAACCTGTTTTCACAGATCTACTTAAATCGCCTGACAATTTTTTTGATTATAAAGTCAAAAACATGATTTTTTCTAGGTCCCCTTGTGGTTTGGGCTCTGGTCTATGGGTGGTCACTGGATAGGCAAGGTCCAAACCATAAGGGGAACCAAGCAAAAATCTTATTTTGACATTTTATACCAAAAAATTGTCTGGCGATTCTGAGTCGATATGTAAAAATGTTTTTCAAAAAACGGGCAATGGAAAAAGTTATGGCCATTTGGGACGCCCAGTATATGAGCTTTTTTCAGAAGTTTAAAAGCAGATTCTTTTTTAAAGGGCCATCGTTGTGGCCGGCAATGAGTATTATAAGCCTTCGGTTTATGGAAGAGCAAATGACCACTCAAAACGTAGCTATGGCTATAAGCTGTATTTCAAGTAGCCAAATGTCTGTAGATTTACATGCTTGATACAGTCAAAAACCCAAATCCACAGAATGATCAGTAAAAAACCGACCATTAAGCTCGTATTTGACAGTAGTGGAGCTTTGACCCTCTCCGTATTCGCTTTTGGCAGTACATTTGTAGAGTCCAGCTTTGGTCTCACTCATCTTTTTGATGGACAACTGGGCCATTTGACCGTTGAAGGTGGAGGAGTACTCGGAGGATGACTCGATAGTCTTGCCATCTCTACAATTGGACTTATTTAGCTATTTGGTTCATAGCAGTATCGTTTAATACTTACTTTGACCAGGTGATCTTGGTGGACGAATGGCACTGCCATTCACACTCCAACACTACTGTCTCCCCCGTATGGCCAGTCTGAATTGGAAATAATTTGAATAAATAAAAAAATGTATAAAAAATGAAAAAATGCTTTCTTTAATTTTTTAAATATTTAAATATGCATTAATATTAATTTGAAAATTTCATTTAATTCTTTTAAAAATCGGCACTTTTTCGATGAATTTTTTTAAAACTATTGTTTTTACTTTTATCGATTTTTTTCAAGTATTTGTTTGTTTTGTTTTGAGTTTGACGCAAAACAGAGTTGCATTAATTCATCTAGCTTTCCTAACACCTGTTTGATTCCTACTCCATCATGAAATAGACAAAAGATTACTAAAGCTGGATCACACAAACATTCCAATCACACAAGCTCTAATTCATTGATTCAATTTTTTGTTTCTTTTTTTTCTTTCCTATTGTGTCTGATTAATTGATCCAAGCAATCGAAAAATAAAAAGTAGAAGCAATGAAATAGAGCCATCAAATGTGCTTTTTTTGCTTCCAAAATACTTGGTGTTTGTGCTGCTGTAACAGGCAGTTGTTTCTGGTGCAGATTTTGCTGTGTGTGTCTTTTTAAAAGTGTTCATCGAGCAACCTTAACAGCCTACGCAAGGATATTGAGGCAACCAATTTTGATTAGCTGTGTCTTTTGAAATATCTAAGGCCGATCGATAATGAGTCAAGGACAAATTTGGCCTATCCTAGAAGCCAGCGCATCTTTTTCCTTGGTACCTCTATGATTTTTTTCAATCAATTAATTTCTTCAAGTTCACAAGCAATATCTTTCGAGTTACAGGGTGGCCCAAATTTTCGCTGGTATTTGTTTTGCTTTTTTTTTAAATTCATGTATCGACGAGATTTTTTTTATTTAAAAGAGGACGTTCCAGGCAATTGAATGAAACCAAACATGCATAATAGCATTTATTTAAAAAATAAATAAAAAAACAACAAATTTTAAGAGTGAAGAACAATAAATTTCGTCCAATTTGTTCAAAACTCTTGCTCAACGCTTTCTTCTTGGACATCAACGCATAGTTGGAGAAGCCGACCGTAGCTGTTTATTGGTTGCTGTACCGTTTCCGTAGAATTTCGCAAAAGGCTCGAATAATTCGTTGCTCTAGCTTATTGAGATCGGCTGGTTGCCTCCGACAAACTTGGTCTTTTTTTTTCAAAATTTTCACTTTTTTAGAGCTTAGTGAAAAAGAGCGAATTTTGATATTAAAAAAGACATCTAAGATCCTATAAAAACACCATTATTTTTAATATTTTTGATTTACTTCCCCAACACCAAATTTAAAAAAAATCAATCACCTTAGGTTTCAAGGACTGTGTCACCACTGGTGCTTTCTTGTAAGCTTCTGGACCTGAGGCCGCAGCCGCTGCAGCCGCAGCTTGTTTTGGTGGAGCTGGACTTTTGGAGCGACTTCTGTCTCTCTTGGGGGCTGGTGGAAGACCAGAATCTCCTTTTCTCTTGGTGCCTCCAGCTGAACAAACTAAGTATAGAGAATTGGAATCGTTTTGACGAGGTTGGGTAATTTACCGTATTGGGTAATTAATGTAACCCACCGGCATTTCCTAATTTACCCAAAACTTTACCCCTAATTTACCCATTTACCCAAATTTACCCAACTGTAGAATTTGTCGTATATTATACGAGAAATTCGACAGCCGTCAACCTACAATTATCGACGGAATAAAACTGACTTAGGGTAATAACTGTACGTTGATAACTGTAGAATTTGTCGTATATTATACGAGAAATTCGACAGTCGTCAACCTACAGTTATTGACGAAGAAAACTGACTCAATATAAAAACTGTAAGTGGGTAACTGTAGGATTAGTCAAAAGAGTTAGTGAAACGTGGAATGGAATTGTCTTATTCACCGATAAATTAAATTTTTTGATGACTGTCGATGTGCTCATATACTGTACGAGAAATTCTACAGTTATCAACGTAGAGTTATTATCCTGCCAAGGGAACGTATTTTACTGACTGACAAGGGAACCGTCCAAGCTGTCTTTCCGATGTGATTTCAAGACCTATATAAAAAATGTTCACCATGGTCGGTTTAGTGTGTAAAATTTTAATATTGTCGGCGGACAGCTAGAAAAATAATCAGGATAGTCAGAAAGTATTCCCGATTGATTTTAGCCATTTTTCAGACTATAGAATAATTCAAATTCAAACTCATGCTATTTTCGTTAGCCACTTTTAGACTAATAATACCCATTTCACCCTACAATTTAATTAAAAAACAAACAAAAAAAATTCGCGGTGGCAATTAGAGTTTGCTAGATATTTTGGCTTAAAAATGTTAAAAAAGCATAGTCCTCATTGTTTTTCTCGCTGTCCGCCGACAATATTAAAAGTTCACACGCTAAACCGATTATGGTGAGCATTTTTATAAAGGTCTTGAAATCACATAGCAAAGACAGCTTGGGTGGTTCCCTTGTTAGAATAATAACTGCATGTTGATAACTGTAGAATTTCTCGTATATTATATGAGTAATTCGACAGTCATCAAAAAATTTAATTTATCGGTGAATAAAACAATTCCACGTTTCACTAACTGTTTGAACTAATCCTACAGTTATCACCTTACAGTTTTTACCTTGAGTCAGTTTGCTTCCATCAATAACTGTAGGTCGGCGACTGTCAAATTTTTCATATCATATACAAGCAATTCTACAGTTATCAACGTACAGTTTTCCACAAGGTAAAACTGACTAAAATTATTACTGTGTGGTTATAACTGTAAAATTTGTTGTATATTATACGAGCAATTCCACGGTTATTGAATTACGATTATCGATTACATATTATACAAGAAAATTTACAGTTATCAACATACAGTTGTCGGCTGGGGAAAACTGGCTCAGGATGATAATTGTGTTATTATAACTGTACAATTTCTCGTAGATGATGTTAGAAATTCTACAGTCATCAACATACAGTTGTTGACGGTGAAAGACTGGCTCAGCATAATAACTGTACATCAATGACTGTAAAAAATTTCGTATATTGTATGAGAAATTCGTCAGTTATCAAAAATTTTAATTTATCGGTGAATTAGGGTGATTTAGCAGTAAATTTTACGGATTTTCAATTTACCCGGTAAACTTAACAGCCCCAGTTTTGACACGCATAATTAATTCTCTTCCACATTTTTCGTTAGACTGTTTGGTCGCTAATCGGCTAAAACACAAATTTATCTTCAAAAAATTGAAATATTGACCTGCTCCGGACTCAGAAGTGTCCATGGCCTCAGACTTCGAAGATTTTCGTCCAGTCCCGCCAGCTGCTTCTGGTTGCAAACTGTTTCCATCGGTCATCTCCTTGGTGGGAGTGGCAGTTCTGGAGCGGACCGATTTCTTGGGACTGCCCTCTCTGGACTTGTGTCTGCGAGAGGGAGTGCCCTCTCGGTGCTTTTTCGATGGGGTGGATGCCCTGGAGCCAGGCTTAGGAGATTTGCCTCTGCCTTGCGATGGACTTCGATGTCCCTCTGAAGGAGTTGCCTCTTCCTGCTGGAAGTTGAGTGATAGATTGGCATTGGTCTCGCCCTGCTCGTTGCGAATATTGCATCTGTACTGACCGGCTTCGTTGGCTGTGGGACGCTGGAAAACAAAAGTTCAGTTTATGTTTGCGAAAAAGTGGCTTTGGATTTTAAACTTTATGAATTAACTCGAAAAATTAAAAATAACCATTTTGTAGTGTATAGTCGATTTACCATTTTAATTTTTCTTAGATTAGACAGAAAAAATCGATTCAGGAGGCTCAAAAACATCGAACCAAAAACTGCCCTGGTTCACCCTATGGATTTTCAAAAACAAAATTGTCTATGGGCTAACCTTGAGATAATGATACCCTGAAATTCGATCTCCTGTTAGGTCTAACAAATTTTTGAATGTTGAAAAAAAATATCGGCATCACCTGGAGATCGAACTTTTGGGGTGTCCATAAACTTTTTTATTTCTGACTTTCAGGGTAAGAAAGTTGTGCTTGGATGGGGCAAAAACTGACTTAGTATGAGTGGGGTGTTCATCCTGAGTCAGAAAAAATTTATTTGGATGTGTGTTATATAGTGACTCAACTGTAGAAAAGTGTATTTTTGATAATCGACAGGGGGATTGGAGCACTTTTGGCCTTTTAGACATGTTTCTCGAGCCTCCTTATCCATAAAAAATTAAAGGACCATATTTGTTGATGCAAATGAGAATTTGACAAATTTACATGCGCGCGGGACACTTCTCTCTCGTCTCTCAATGTACTCTTTGGAGTTATTTCGAGCGACTCCGAGGAGTACAGTGACAGACGAAAGAGAAGTGTCCCGCGCGCATTTGAATTTGCCAAATTTTCATTTGCATCAACAAGTATGGTTCTTTAAAATACCATTTATTAAATAAACTATGCTCTAAAAGATAGCGTTATCGGAATTTTCGAATTGATTTGTAAGTTCAATATGTTCATCTGTAATTTGTTTGCTGACCTTTATTTCTAGCTGACACAAGAAGGTGCCATCGCCCAGATCAGTGAACAGGTCGTTGTAGAGGGCACCCATGGACAGGGCAGCTCCATCCTTAGACCATTTGGCTGTGGGACGCGAGTTGCTTTTGACCTTGCATTCCATCAGGATAAGTGCTCCTCCGTCTTTGGGGATGATCCTGGGCTTGCCCACAAAGGTGGGACCTCCTTTTTGACTAGGGGTAGCTGCTCTTTCCTCTCCTCCAGCGAAGTTGAGGTTAATGTTGGCGTTAGACTCGCCCAACTTGTTGGCTGCTGTGCACTTGTAGGCTCCACCATCTGAATTTGAAAACAATTTGACTAATTTGAAAACATTTTTTAAAAGGTGAAAATTGATATTTACCAGCTGCATTTGGTTCCTGAAATTTATTTTTCATTAATTAAAAATATTTTTTGGTTAAAAGTGTTTAAAAAACAAGTAACGCTTATGGACTTTTTTGCTTCGACTTGCATAGATACAAGGACAGATAAATTTTGAAACTGAAATGGAAGCATAAACAACAGCAGGCATCCATGCAGCGTCCGATTTTTAGATCATTTGGGATAAGTATTGGGATAAATAATGTTTTCAAGGCTGAACACAACCTGAATTGGCCTTCGCCTGGATCGATGATAACTTTTTGAAATTTATAATCCTGGGAGCTATCATTGGTATCCTGTCTATTATATCCGCTTTTTGGCTTGTTGTGTCCTACTTTTTCAAATTGTGCCGGCTACTAATTTTAGATGATTGAAAGCAGGTCAGCTTGATTTTTTTTCGCGCAAGGTTTTTTTCTTCGCGCCATTCCTCAGATTATAGGGGTTGGTCTTCAGCAGCAAGAACTACTTTGAAAAAGGGTGGCGGGTTATGAGAATTTTGCAAAATTGTGGTACTTTAAAAAACCACTTGTTAAAAAAGAACCAGATTGTCAAGACAGAAGTGGTAAAAGGTTCAAAAAATAAAGGTAAAAAAGTGTCGGTATCTAGTCGGGAACGAACTTGAAGTGGGGGTGCCGTGTCATCGGGATTCCACTGTAGTATTTTTTAGTTTTGAGTTTTCATCGATGTGCACCAGCAACAAAACCCACCTTAATGATTAACATAGCCTTGTAGAGGTTGCCTGACAGTGAGTCTAGTTTCAACTCTGCCTGCTAGACGCTAAAATAGGGGTTCCGGCGTGGTGCCAGCGCACGTCCTGAAATCGACCAATAATTAAACATTTTCTCCTTGACAATTTCAAAGCAAATTTACCGGTGGGGGATCTGCCTCCAGATGGCATTCCTGAAAAAATTATATTTTCCAAAAAAACATTTTATGCAGCTTACATCAACAAGTCGCCCTGAGCGGTCTGCTGGATGGAGGGCTTCTGAGTGAAGCGAGGAGCGCCCGGCATCTTGTGTAATACTACTATTTAGTGTTGGTTTAGAATAAAGCAATTTGGACAGTAATACTATTCAGGGTGTGGTCAGCATTGAAGCGCCACAAACACACACTTACTAACTTCTGCAATTTTTATTGACAATAACAAGGCAGGCTGCAATAAAAATAGAAGCGCACCAAAAAATACACACGAAATCAATTTTTGGTGGTTGGGAAAATTTTAGATGAATCAGACTTTTATCTAAACTTTGGCTAAATTTATTTACCTACAAGAGAACCGATCGGGTGTGTGCCTGCGATTCCAAATAAACTGGTACCATTTAAATTCTTGGGTCTCAATAGTATTAGGTCGTCCGCAAAGTCTGTGCGGTTTTTTCAAAAGAGCTTTTTGTGGCGTTTTGTGTTTTCTGTAGATTACATCAGTGTTTTCAAAAACCACAGTCACACCTCACAGTCACACACAGTGAGGGTCACACCTTAGATCACACTCACACTTGATGTGAGTGTGATTGTGACGCTCACTGTGAGTGTGGCTTTAGTATGACTGTGAGTGTGACTTTTGTGTGACTTTAGTGTAACAAAGAAAGAGCTTTGCAAAGTTACAGGTAATGAAGACAGACAGGATCAGGAGCGATTTCGGCCAATCCTGGTGGTCGAATTTGCGGTATTAAGTCCCATGCAAAAAATCGAAAATTTTGAATTTCGAGATAACCAAAACCTGAAAAGTGTAATCCGCGGCAACTAAGAAAACGCAAAAAACGGATTTTGTTCGCTCTTGAATATAAGGTCCGTCTTACCGGTAATGGTAGTCATCGAATATCGAAATTACCTTTGCACTTTTCATTCATTCGTTTGGAATACAATCTGTTATTCTAAAGTGTTGGTTTCTGCAATTGGGCATTAAGTTTCTCATTGTTTACTGGATGTTTAATGTAGAAAAATGTCAATCTGACAGTTTATAGAGGTTTTGGACCAGGATACCAGGATCCTGGTTAAAATTTCTAAGGTCTGATCATTCCTGTCTGATATCTCTAGTTACAGGTAATCAGAAACAGGAGCGAAGCAGCGGTGGCAACATGTTAATAAATATCCCGTATTTTTTTAATAGCTCACCCGTCTCTATCAACTCACTATCAACTTTGAGGGTTTGTATCTCGAGATAGAGTAAATATTTTACAAGGCTATTTATTGCATATTCTTAAGTACCACGAGTTTTACCAATTCCGCTTTTTATATTTTAGCTGAGCACCCGCAAATTTTGGTATCAACCTTAAAATTTTCCTATTTTCGAGAGGTTAAAAAGTAGCTCACCCGGGTGAAATTTTAGAGAAACTACGGTATTGGATATTTCACGGTCTTCGGCGCTATCAGTGTATAACACCCCCCCCCTCCAAGAATCGGACCTTTTCAAAATCGCTGTAACTACTCTTTGGAACAACAAGTTTAAGCTTAGCCCTTAGGCTCGGGGGTAGGACAATGACTAGGGTTGTGGATAGAGATGATACCGGGACGGGACGGGACAATTCCCGACCGACCGGAGCATTTTTGACCCTTGTCCCGTCCCGAGCGTCCCGCCCGGAATTTTTTTCTGACTGTCCCGTCCCGGTGTCCCGTCCCGGTGTCCCGTCCCGAAAAATCCGCTGTCCCGTCGTCCCGTCCCGGAATTTTTTTTCGCCAAATTCTGTCCCGTCCCGTCTCGAAAATTTTCAATGCATCAACTTATTGTTTTGAGGATGCAATTACATGTGGAAAAAAAACTTGCGCAGAAGTACTTGTCGGCCCCCGCAACTAGTGTCGCCAGTGAGTCGGTCTTTTCCCTCGTGCGAGATGTCTACGATTATCGGCGGACGAACTTGGACCCGGAGAAGGCCGAGATGTTGATGTTCTCAATCGCAATCGCAATCCTCAATCGCAATTTGTTCATTAGATAGAAGTAGATCAAGTTGAAGTTGTTGGTTTTGTTTGATGATGGTTGTTTGAATAAATAATTTACGGATCATAAATTGCGATAACTTAGTCCCGAACGGAAAATTTTCAGTCCCGTAGATTTCTATGTCCCGTGAGTCCCGCTCGGAATTTTTTGTCTGCGTATACCGTCCCGGTGTCCCGTCCCGGGTATTCGCTGTCCCGACGTCCCGTCCCGGATTTTTTTTTGTCAAATTGTGTCCCGTCCCTAAAATGTCTTTTCATCATCTCTAGTTGTGGAGGTTATTTTCGATATTTTCGAGGCCGCGACTCGAGGACTCGAATGGACTCAAATATTTTCGAGGCCTTGACTCGAAACAAGTCTCGAAACTCAAAAAATTTTCGAGTTTCCGAGTCAAAACTGGAAATGAAGGCCTCAACTCGACGACCCTAGTTGTGACTGATAACTGTGTTACGCACTTTTTCTGGGTCTGAGACATGAATTTGGGTACTTTCAATTAAATTTTAAAAGTGAAAACTGCTGAGGGGGTGGGAGGGGGTGTTGAGGCGGCGGTGATGGTATTCGCCAGTATGGTCCAGTCTTTTTTTTGTGCAGGTTGTTATTCTTTTCGACCAGCAAATCACTTTTTTCCCTGCACTAAATCTGGGTCTTCGGGTATTAAGGGTCACAGACAAAAAATTTTAAATGAAAATACGGAAAAAGAAAGACCTAATTGATAGAAAAATCAGAAGTGTTTCACTGGTGGGGGTCAAGGTTAATTGAGTGGTGGGGCTAAAGGCAACTTTAGCCATTAAAATTTTTTTAATGCGCGAGCTTAAGGTTGATCAGTTGATCAGTCCTGAACTTCAACGTCATGAGTCATAAATCGTGGTCAGTCAATCCTTGTCCAGCGAAATTTTTATTCAACACCACATCAGCTTCCACTCAAAAAATTGTCACTGGGGACCCCTAGTGCAGATGTAGTTACTTCCATTGCACCATTAGTTTTAGGACCGGGTTTTACCTTAAAATCGGACACCTAGTCATTCTATCTATCATTTTTAGGTTGAATAAAGAAAAGTGAAAATCCTATTGCTAGAGCCATAATAAATACAATAAATTTTACCATCAAAATCAGTATGCACAAATCGAAAATTGCAAAATCAGGAATTGTGTCTCAAAAAGCAGTCATTAGATCAGAAAAATCAAAGAATTCCTGATTTCCGACGATTAAAAATCAGGATTTAAATCCTAGAATCAGGAAATTCCTGATAAATCAGAACATCTGTGCACCCTGATCGGAATCCATTCTTGTTAGATGCTCGTTATTGTCATTTTGAAAATTGCTTAAAAAGAAATATTTAAAAAAACGTGAAAATCAGCCGGTGATCCAAGCCGGTTACGGAATTTCAGGATCCCGGACTATTCGAGCATACCGTATTCTCTCTAATAGAACCACACTCTCTATTTGAACCACACTCTCTAATAGAACCACACTCTCTAATAGAACCACACCTCTTAAGACCCTGAAGCAGCGCCAACGGCCGTCTCACTCCAATGGATTGTCGAAGCCTGGGAGAATCTCTTGTAGGAGCTCATCGTTGAGTCAATCAAATCGTGCGGAGTTCCCAATGCCACCGATGGATTTTGGGGCGAAGCCATTTACTGTTTCAAGAAAGTTGGGCCGGTTCCGAGTGGTCGAGGCAAGGTAAAGCTCGCGCAAGATGAGAAGAAGTTGGCTGAGCAGATACAATAAATCGATCTTGAGGAAGCGCAAGAAAATTTGATTATAGTAATAAAGATATATCTCTAGAGTGTTAATGAGCTTTGGGACCTGCTCTTGTTTAGGGGGACGCCTACTTTTACTATATGTATTTTATTTTTTAGGTTGATCGAGTTGATTATGGTGGCCGGGGTGACAATGATCACCTTAATCGACAAAATTACTTATTAAAATATTCATATAGGTTATCGATATAACCATGACTGCCATGAGCGACAAAAATAAATAAAAAGTATAGTATAAATGAGCGTCCCCCTAAACCCAAGCAGGTCCGAAATAAAGAATTTATGCGCGTATGCTGCAATGCTTGAATATATTCAGAAGGTTGAAAAATAGAACCACACTCTCTAATAGAACCACACCCCCAAGGGGGGTTGGAAAATAGAACCACATGCGGTTCTATTAGAGAGAATACGGTAATAATAATACGAAAGAATATGAAGAATCCTGCAATCAGGCATGCTTCAATTCATCAGCACTAAGTCTTCAATGCCGAACTCAGTGCCAAATGTGCCTTGCACCCACCGCCCCTCCCTCTGTTGTTTCTCCCTGAATAATGCCTTGGTCCTGTCCATTATGATTATGGCAATACGTGACTATGATTATTATAATTAGAATGATCAATGGCACATTGCGCGGACAATTTCGGTTTTACCATTTTTTGTCGTGTCATTTCACCCGATGCATTTTAGCTTGAAAATTTTGTCGTAAAAGACCTAAAAAGGCCAGTTGAAAGGTAAATGGCCTATTTAGCCCGGCTTCGGAAAAAATTCCACAGCTAAAATGCCCAGGCAGTAATGGCTCATCCTCAATGGCAAAAAAATATTCGGAGTCGTGTTCTATGAAAACATGCATCGGAATAAAAAAACTTACCATCGAGGCTGAGCCATTTTGTCACGGAAATTTCAGCTGTGCCATCTTGTCTCGAGCATTTTCGGTGTAGAATTTTGCCCTGAAACCAAGCAAAATGTGCCATTTACCCTCGATTGGTCTTTTTAGGAGGCTTTTCAGGCCCTTTTAAGGGTTTTAGTGCTAAACTCCTCAGCTAAAATGCCCGGGTAAAATAGCACACCCAAAATGCCCGGGACAAGACGGCACAGCCGAAATTCCCCGGGCAAATATACCATTCACCCACGATTGGCCTCGATGGCGAAAAAATACTTGAAGGCCTGTTTTACATACAAAGCAACACAATAATTATAGTATACCGCAATAAATCACAAAAATATCACACCTTCAAAACCAATCCCCCCCCCCCCCAAAAAGTCATCAATACAAAAAATCATCCAAACACAAAAAACCATCAATATTTTACCCTCTGCTGCACCTCAAGCATAACAATAAGCTGTTCCTTGCCATCTACTCACTCCATTGAATACTAGCAGTTTTTGCTGCTATGTGCTGTGATTGCTAGAGGCGAACGTGGGGGAGTTGATTGGAAGTTCTAAACAACAACCGGCAACTGGCACGGATCTAGCAGTGGTAGCCTGAGGACTACTAGATCAGCAGTACTAACAACACAATAACCACCACAACCAGAGAGGCACACACATTAGACCAAGGAAAGAGAGGGGGCTGGTTGATTCCGCTAAAGGCTCAAAATAGGCTGACTCAAATCAATTTCGTGTTTCCAGCCAGCTTCAGCTCCAACCACCCAGCAAATTTTTGAGTGTAGGCTTGGCCAGCCGGGGTGAGAAGAACAAGAAAAGCCAGAGCAGATCCAACATGTCTTGCTCTCTGGCTGGCTGTTTTGGCCTGGACAGGATTAGATAATCTGGTTGGTTAGTCAATCAGTAGTAGTTCTCTGTCCGGATCATTAGGAGTGCTGTTGCTACTGCTGGATGGATCTCTCCCTTCCTGTTGCTGGTGCAGAGAGAAGAATGGCTGCTGGTACTGCTGGAGAGAGAGAAGAAAACATTACTACACAGCTCTGGAATTTACGTTTAACTCTTTTTTAAAAGTGAAAAGACTCTTGCTGGCTGGAGTGGCCAGGTAGGCAAGTTTAGCCAACGTTTAGGGCACTGAAACCCTTCATATTTATTGAATGGATCAATAAACGAAATATTGATATCTTATTTCTTTTTTTTTAAGTTGTGGTCCAGCGTTGTGAAAAAGTGATTGCATCGGCCGAATCGAAAAAGGATTTAAGAAAGAGGAGCCGGCGCTACTGTCATACACCCCCTCCTAAGCCTAATTCCTAAGCCTAAAAATTATTGCTAGAGGGGGGGGGTATATTACAGGAGGTTTTTTTGGGGGGTGTATATTACAGTAGCGCCGAAGAGCCGCTACTGCCATTAATTTAAATAATTTATTATACAATTAGACTACCACCTCCCCCCCCCCCAAGGGTAAAATATCGATTAACGACCCAAAACATGATTTTTTTTCAAATTTTTTAGCAAAAATCGTCTATTTTTTAAGCAAAATTTTTTGAAAAGTCGTCTTTGATAACAAAATCTTGTATTGAATACGAATCCGTTGAGATCGGATAAAAATCATTTTTCTGAGCTGAGATAGAGCTATTTTGAGTAAATAAGCCAGAAATTTCTCACCACTCATCTTCCTTTATGGATATCTCAGCTCAAAAAATTTATTTCGATTTGGTCTTAACGGATTCGGATTCAGGAGAAAATTATAATATTAGGCAATACTTTTCAAAGACCCATTTTTAGGCTTAGGGATTAGGCTTAGCCCTTAGGCTTAGGGATTAGGCTTAGCCCTTAGGCTTAGGCTTTGGGCTCTGGGTACTAGGCTCAGGGACAACCCGTACTAATTTGAGCGTTTTTCAAAAAAAAAAAGCATGGTTATTGGGTTACCTGAAAAATTATTGGGAGGAGGGGGTATATTCCAGTAGCGTCGAAATTTTCTTGCTGTCTCTTGTATTTCTTGGCTTAGGTTCCTTGGCTTCGTATTTCTTGGCTTCGTATTTCTTCTGATAAGCGGTCACCCCTCTTGTTTAAAATCGTGTTCGTGGCATCGTGTCTTAAACTCACTTTTTGTAAACCACTCTCAGACAAACTACCACCCAAATTGTAGTTAGTGAGATGAGCCACAAATTATGGGGTAAACGGCCTCAGATCAGTTCTAAAAAAGTGGTCGAAAACACAATACGAAAAACACGATTTTGAATTAGGGGGGTGCCCGCTTATTAGAAGGAATACGGTTAAATATTTTATTGAAAGCAAACAGTAGTAAACGAAAATGGCTAGGAGAAATTTGGCAAAAACGACATTTGGCAAAAACGACATTTGCCCAAACGACATTTGGCAAAACGACATTTGGCAAAACGACATTTGGCCAAACGACATTTGGCAAAACGACATTTGCCCAAACGACATCTGCCCAAACATACCAAATATTTGGAAACAATTAATGACGGAACCATCTGTCTGTCAGATTCCACTGGTACCATATTCACCGGTCCACCACACCAACTACATCCAATTTACATTCCTAACACGTCTGACACTCCAAGCATCCATCTAGCCACAGATTCTAGTTGCCAAATTCTGGCCAGTTGTTCCAATCAGACCATTGTCAAATTACTGAATCTATCAGATTTGGATAAAAAAGACAGAAGCTTGGAAGTTTCGGATTTGAGACTGCCTCATCGACCAATTCACATAGTCAAACCATTGTTTGATTCGGCAGGTGGGGTTGATGAGAATAAAAAAAGTTTGGTGTATTTTTATTATATGATTGTCTGGGTCTTATTATCAAACGTAATCGCTAGAACCCCTTCTTCTCTTTCTTATCCCTTTATTCAACAAAGCCACAACAAATTAACATTTCAGACATCATCAAAATCCATCTAAACGCCTATCTAGCTATCTAAATTACTAATTAATCAGTGTATCGAATGAACCCAGCAATTCAACGGTAGCCAAATGTCGTTTTGCCAAATTTCGTTTGGGCAAATGTCGTTTTGCCAAATGTCGTTTGGGCAAATGTCGTTTTGCCAAACGTCGTTTGGGCAAATGTCGTTTTTGCCAAATGTCGTTTGGCCAAAAGATACGTTTGCCAAATGTCGTTTTTGCCAAATGTCTCCTAGCCACGAAAATGAGACAAAATAACATATACATCAGTCATTCCACATGCTCGAATTTTCTTCTGATAACACTGCGAACTTGGATATACGGATGTTGATAGAATACCCGGATGAAATCTAAACTTGGTGGGATAGAAGGATATTTTCATCATAGGCTTTAGATAAGAGCAGCACACCCATGTTAGGATTCACAAAAAGTTGACCCCCAAAATACAGATGAAGTTTTTTTAAATTGCCCTTACTTTGACACAAGAAGCCTGTAGTTCATCGGCGAGTACAAGTCCATGCAATTGTAAACACCATAGTCATAGGAAGATTTCCTGAAAGCAAAATAATCAGATTATTAAAAGAAAATAACCTCGACATACCCGTAAAAAAGAGTGTAAAAGATGAAAATATAATGGTAATATGATTATAGGATATAATGACCCCTGAAAGGGATATAGCCCCCCGTCAGATTTTTCGAAAAACATCGTTAACTAAAAACACTATAAAACTCGAAAACGGAGTAAGGAAAAAGACCGGCTAAAGTACACTATTCGGGGTAGCCCAAAAGTGGTTTTTTTAGAGGAAAGTATGTTTTAGGCCCTAAAAACGATGGAAAAGGAGAAAAAAAGTGTGGGAAGGCCATTTTTCGAAAAAAAAAATTTTTTCGTTTGCCTTGGTCTCCCCTGTAGTTTTTGGTCATTTTTTGCCTTGGTCCCCCTATTATTTTTGGTCATTTTTGGCTTGACCACATCTGTTGGACCTAAAAAGATGGAATTTGAACATAGTTTTGTTAAATGGGGCCTACCGCATAAATAAACTCTGGTATGCATGCTTTTTATGCATCCAGAATCACTTTCGAGTGATTTGTGTCTAAGGTATGCGTTACTACTCATTTGCGCGCAACTCATTTGCGCGCACTCGTTTACGCGCACTCATTTGCGCGCAACTCATTTGCGCGCAATTCAATTTATTCGGTCTTTTCGGGCGGCAGCGAATATTCGCTGCCGCATTCGAATTCATTCACACCGAATTCAGCCAGAAAAGGTTGTCTCGGCACGAAATGTTCTGTTACTCCCCGGTGAATTGATAATTTCAGGATCCACTTTATAACATGGTCTAAAAGGTGCCTATGTGGTGGTAGCCAGGTGGTGGTTTCCAGGTTGTGGCCTCCAGGTGGTAGTACCAGGTGGTAGTAGTAGGCTCCCCGGCCGGTGGTACCAAGGTAGTGGTCCCTAGGTGGTGGTACCCAGGTGGTGTTACCCAGGTAAACTGAGTGGTAGTATGGAGGAGGTAGTACCAAGAAAGCAATACTCAGGTGTTAGTCCCAAAGCAGTGACTATGTAACGGTACTCCGGTGAAGTGTCCCGATAGTGGTACTTGGGTGGTGTTAGATGGTAGTTTCTAGGTAATGGCATTTAAATGGTAGTACAAGCTGGCAGTAGCAACGATGTATATCAGAACATTCTTTGTAGTGCATCTGACGATATTGGTAGCTGGATCTTCTGGGTGTCCCATGTGCCAACAAAACCAAGTGGTCGTACACTTGGATCAAGATTTTTTTTCACATTTTCAGGTTCCAAAACGTAATTTTACTGCTGTCAAACCATTTTTAGAATGCCCGAATTAGTGCAGAAAGCAGATTTTAAAACTCAAAAAAGGTGAATATTTATTTGATCCAAGTGGACGACCACTTGGTTTGTTTGGTAAATGGAACAAATAGATATCATTCATGTGGTTAAAGCACTCAGTTGCCCCGTGGTATCTTTGAGTTTGTTTGGCTTCAGTATTTTGGTACTATGAAACTGTATTTGGGGCATGCTTCTGAATGAAATGCAATAGTTTTCAATTAGAAAAATTCGAGAGAAATTGAATTGCGCGCAAATGAGTGCGCGCAAATGAGTGCGCGCAAATGAGTGCGCGCAAATGAGTGCGCGCAAATGAGTGCGCGCAAATGAGTGCGCGCAAACGAGTGCGCGCAAACGAGTGCGCGCAAATGAGTTGCGCGCAAGTGAGTACGAACCAAGGTATGTGGGTGTGCGCATCTCACTTACCTTAGACATGATTCCGAGCAAGACTCTCGATAAAAAATGCAATACAGGCTTTTTTGCCCAGCTCCAGTGACCAAAACGAGTAAAATACCAAAAACCCTAGGGGGACCAAGGCAAAAAATGACCAAAAACCACAGGAGGGACCAAGGAAAACGAATTTTTTTTTTTTCGAAAAATGGCCTTCCCACGCGTTTTTTCGCCTTTTCTATCGTTTTTAGGGCCTAAAACATACTTTCCCCTAAAAAACCACTTTTGGGCTACCCCAAATAGTGTACTCCTACCAAAGGACCTCTCGGGTGACCTAAGCACCCTGTAAGATTTTTCTGGCTACGCCTCTGGTCATGGTAATTAAGGTAATCATGTTAGTCATAATCATCTTAATCACCATGATAACCATGACCACATTAGAAACAGGGGAACCAAGCTATTTTTATTGAATTGATAAGAGCCTGATGGTCATTTTGATACAAAACTTATTAATATAGTTACAAATTTTCGGTTGAAAAATAGAGTGTGCACCCGGGGTTTTGAACCTGTGAAGGTTCATCTCACTTTAATAGATTTTCAAAATTGAAAAAAAAATCCCTTCAACTTTTTGCCGTCGTGTTTGGCACAAATGATTGAAAAAAACCTTATCTCTAATAGAAACCACATCCTACCACACCTCCCCCCTCAAGGATCAAATCCCAACTGTCAGCAGCTACTCTCTGTTAAAAGCGCGGTCCCACCTTTGTAGGTAACCACAGGATCATCCTCAAAGAAGAAAGCGCACTAATCCTTATGGAGTGCGAGGTCAGAAGCAACTCGCGTCCCACAGCCAAGTAGCCCAAGGACGGAACTGCCCTGTCCATAGGTGCCCTCTACAACGACCTGTTCACTGATCTGGGCGATGGCACCTTCTTGTGTCAGCTAGAAATGAAGGTCAGCAAACAAATTACAGATGAACATATTGAACTTACAAATCAATTCGAAAATTCCGATAACGCTATCTTTTTGAGCGTTGTGGATTTACAATACAGGGTGCGCCAAAAGTCCTGACACGGACAAAAATTCAAGATTTTTATGTCCCAACCTAACAATATTAAAAAAAACAATAATACCATTCAAAAGCTAAGACAATTCTGCACAAAATGCATCATTCAGAATTTAAAAAATCAACCTTTCGCATTTACGCAGGCACGTATTCTTTTCCGCCAACTTTCGACCGCCGAGGCGAGCAAATGTACATCAATTTAATTGGTTTGCTGCAACCTGTATAGCAGTTATGGGCAATTTAGTTGTCATTCGAAAGCTTATCTTTGTGCCTACAAAATCAGTGGTGAACGAAATAGTTTCGTTAAGCACGAAAAAAGATTTGACTGTTTTAATGATTTTTATTTTCAGTTCCCTTAACTTTTTTCATATTTCTTAAATTTTTTCTTCAAAAAGGGTCTCATTTAAATGGTCATATCTTTTTGTAAAACCGAGCAAAATTTTTTTTCAGCGCATATGTTTCAGACAGTGTTGTAAATCTTAGAAATGCGGCACCGGCACCAGCTCACGGCACCGACTCCAAAAATTTCGGCACCGGCACCGGTTCACGGCACCGATCGTGAAAATTCAGGCACCGGCACCAGCTCACGGCACCGGTGCGCTGCCGTGAGCGACCGGTGCCGGAGCCGCACCGGTGCCACTCACAACACTGGTTTCAGAGTTAAGTCAGGGCTTTCGAATGGTATATTTGCCATCAAAGTTTATGTATCACAAAAGGTGCAGCGAACCAATTAAATTGATGTAAATTTGCTCGCCTCGGCGGTCGAAAGTTGGCGGAAAAGAATACGTGCCTACGTAAATGCGAAAGGTTGATATTTTAAATTCTGAATGATGCATCTTGTGCAGAATTTTCTAAGCTTTCGAATGGTATAATTGTTTTTTAATATTGTTAGGTTTGGACATAAAAATCTTGAATTTTTGTCCGTGTCAGGACTTTTGGCGCACCCTGTATGGTATTTTAATATTTTATGGATAAGAAGGCTCTAGAAACATGTCTAAAAAACGGCCAAAACTGCTCTGATCCCCTGTCGATTATCAAAAATACACTTTTCTACCGTTAAGTCACTAAATAACATACATCCAAATAAATTTTTTCTGACTCAGGATGAACACCCCACTCATACTGAGTCAGTTTTTGCCCCATGTGGAAAAAGTACTACATTTTTTTACCCTCAAAGTCAGAAATTTAGTCAGAATTTCAGGGTATCATTATCTCAAGGTTAGCCCATAGACAATTTTGTTTTTGAAAATCCATAGGGTGAACCAGGGCAGTTTTTGGTTCGATGTTTTTGAGCCTCCTGAATCGATTTTTTCTGTCTAATCTAAGAAAAATTAAAATGGTAAATCGACTATACACTACAAAATGGTTATTTTTAATTTTTCGAGTTAATTCATAAAGTTTAAAATCCAAAGCCACTTTTTCGCAAACATAAACTGAACTTTTGTTTTCCAGCGTCCCACAGCCAACGAAGCCGGTCAGTACAGATGCAATATTCGCAACGAGCAGGGCGAGACCAATGCCAATCTATCACTCAACTTCCAGCAGGAAGAGGCAACTCCTTCAGAGGGACGTCGAAGTCCATCGCAAGGCAGAGGCAAATCTCCTAAGCCTGGCTCCAGGGCATCCACCCCATCGAAAAAGCACCGAGAGGGCACTCCCTCTCGCAGACACAAGTCCAGAGAGGGCAGTCCCAAGAAATCGGTCCGCTCCAGAACTGCCACTCCCACCAAGGAGATGAGCGATGGAAACAGTTTGCAACCAGAAGCAGCTGGCGGGACTGGACGAAAATCTTCGAAGTCTGAGGCCATGGACACTTCTGAGTCCGGAGCAGGTCAATATTTCAATTTTTTGAAGATAAATTTGTGTTTTAGCCGATTAGCGACCAAACAGTCTAACGAAAAATGTGGAAGAGAATTAATTATGCGTGTCAAAACTGGGGCTGTTAAGTTTACCGGGTAAATTGAAAATCCGTAAAATTTACTGCTAAATCACCCTAATTCACCGATAAATTAAAATTTTGATAACTGACGAATTTCTCATACAATATACGAAATTTTTTACAGTCATTGATGTACAGTTATTATGCTGAGCCAGTCTTTCACCGTCAACAACTGTATGTTGATGACTGTAGAATTTCTAACATCATCTACGAGAAATTGTACAGTTATAATAACACAATTATCATCCTGAGCCAGTTTTCCCAGCCGACAACTGTATGTTGATAACTGTAAATTTTCTTGTATAATATGTAATCGATAATCGTAATTCAATAACCGTGGAATTGCTCGTATAATATACAACAAATTTTACAGTTATAACCACACAGTAATAATTTTAGTCAGTTTTACCTTGTGGAAAACTGTACGTTGATAACTGTAGAATTGCTTGTATATGATATGAAAAATTTGACAGTCGCCGACCTACAGTTATTGATGGAAGCAAACTGACTCAAGGTAAAAACTGTAAGGTGATAACTGTAGGATTAGTTCAAACAGTTAGTGAAACGTGGAATTGTTTTATTCACCGATAAATTAAATATTTTGATGACTGTCGAATTACGCATATAATATACGAGAAATTCTACAGTTATCAACATGCAGTTATTATTCTAACAAGGGAACCACCCAAGCTGTCTTTGCTATGTGATTTCAAGACCTTTATAAAAATGCTCACCATAATCGGTTTAGCGTGTGAACTTTTAATATTGTCGGCGGACAGCGAGAAAAACAATGAGGACTATGCTTTTTTAACATTTTTAAGCCAAAATATCTAGCAAACTCTAATTGCCACCGCGAATTTTTTTTTGTTTGTTTTTTAATTAAATTGTAGGGTGAAATGGGTATTATTAGTCTAAAAGTGGCTAACGAAAATAGCATGAGTTTGAATTTGAATTATTCTATAGTCTGAAAAATGGCTAAAATCAATCGGGAATACTTTCTGACTATCCTGATTATTTTTCTAGCTGTCCGCCGACAATATTAAAATTTTACACACTAAACCGACCATGGTGAACATTTTTTATATAGGTCTTGAAATCACATCGGAAAGACAGCTTGGACGGTTCCCTTGTCAGTCAGTAAAATACGTTCCCTTGGCAGGATAATAACTCTATGTTGATAACTGTAGAATTTCTCGTACAGTATATGAGCACATCGACAGTCATCAAAAAATTTAATTTATCGGTGAATAAGACAATTCCATTCCACGTTTCACTAACTCTTTTGACTAATCCTACAGTTACCCACTTACAGTTTTTATATTGAGTCAGTTTTCTTCGTCAATAACTGTAGGTTGACGACTGTCGAATTTCTCGTATAATATACGACAAATTCTACAGTTATCAACGTACAGTTATTACCCTAAGTCAGTTTTATTCCGTCGATAATGTAGGTTGACGGCTGTCGAATTTCTCGTATATACATACACAGAGCGTACATTTTCGTTAAATAAAAGAGTAAATAAATTAGTTTTTTTTCGAAAAAGTGTTTCACATTACTTCCAGACAATCAATTTGAAATGGGAAAAGGGATTACACATTCTACTGGGGGATAAAAGTATATATTTGTGCCATATGCGGAAATTTCTACCCGAAAATAAGTGTAGTCAAAAATGTATGCCGTATATCCTCTTAAAGGCCGCCCTACTCTAAAAAGCCGCCCCTCATCTTTTAGGATCTATATCTCGGCCTAGAGAGAATATTTTGCAAAACTGTTTATTGAGTTTTCTCAACTCCCGCGAGCTTGTTGGCATAGTTGTGTCATTGTCGAAAAGAAATAAATTTGGCCAATTAAAAAGTGTGAATATGACTTGGTGCGATAAGAGAAGAAAGTTTGAGATGCCGTTCAAGGGGAACAGAATTTTTGAGTAAAAAAATTGTGCACGTAAATAAAATGTAGATATTTGTGTGAAAAATCAGTTGTCTTATTGTTGTTTGTTCAGTGAAATAATGAGTTTATGAATGGATAATTAAAATACAGACTGGTCAAATCTATGGCCAAAATTCAATATTTGTGACCGAAATTCGAAAAATTCTTTCAAATTTGGTTTTGACCACGTCGGAATGGGTAACTATCCAGGTACTATTAGATATTGAGGTTCTTGGTACAGTCGACTCTCCCAATAAGGACACTCTCTCAATAAGGACAGCAAAATTTTATGTATTTGGTTTGCAGATAAGTAAATCTCGATAAAAGGACGCTCTAATTAAGGACAGCTCCCAATAAGGACGGCATTTAGCCGGTCTCTTGGGTGTCCTTATTGGGAGAGTTGACTGTAGTCAAAAAGAATTTTAGTATTAACCAACCGATTTAAACATGAGGTTTTGGGTAGAGAAGTATAGTTAATTTGTCATTCGGAGATTTTTTGAAAATTTCGTGTACCTATTGCCCATCAATTGCCAATTGCCCAACGCGAGTTTGTAGCTTAAGCCTAAAAGTTTATAGCTAAAATCCGAAAATTTATGGCCAAAATTAAAAAGCTCACGGCCAAAATTTAGTATTTTACGGCCAGCTGGAGTTTAGTTCTAAAATCAAACATTTTACGGCCATTTTCCACCTCATACTCTTCGGTTGGGAAAAACCACCTAAAAAGTCAACATGTGAATTTTATTACAGCGACTCCTGTAATGATGTATTTGATGCTTGAAACTAAGCCAACGAACAGGCAGAGAATTTACGTCCTTTTGTTTCTAATAATATATATTCATACGGGTTTCACAAATGGTTACTTCCACCTTTTAACAACCCATATCTTGTTTTCAGTGAAGATAATTTAGTGTTGTTGCTAGATCTGCGAGTGGTGAAGGTTTGTTATAAACGCTCCGAAATGTCAAACATTTTCACAATTTTTGTCGGCCGCGGTCAAAATTTTAACATTTTATCGAAAATGCATGGACGGCAGATCAAGACGATAAAAATTTACCCTACTACTGATGCAACCCATCGAATTTCAGAATTAAGATGCATTATACCAATCAGAATTTAGATAGGACGTTTGATGTTCGACTTCGTCAACTTATGGCTTCTTCACGTTGTTAGAGTTAGAGTTCGAGTTTGAGTTAAAGTTCAGGTAAGAGGTGTTCATGTACTCAAAAACCCGAACTCAAACTCTAACTCTAACTCGATGCTGTTAACGTACATCGAGTTAGAGTTAGAGGTCGAGCTTGAAAATGTTCATGTATATAGCTTAGATAGCTCAGAATCTCACTCCAAAGCCGTCTAAAGCCACTGAAAGTTAGCTTTTAGGGAGTTTACTAAAATAAAATCTAAGTTATATGCATTAACACCTTCAAATCCAACTTCGAACTCTAACTCTAGGTTCATGAACACCCACGAGTTAGAGTTTGAGTTCGAGTAAGAGTTAGGATCAGAGATGTTCACGTAACAAAAATCCCCAACTCTAACTCTCACAACGTGAACACGCCATTAGTAAAAGTTAACTGCCATAATAAATGATAATGGCTCAGTCTTGTTGCACTTACACAGTTTCTTTTATTCATACAAAGCTTGAAAGATATTTTTAATGGTTTCCCATGCGACCAGTGATGTAAATCTCAGAACATGCGCACCGGCACCTGCACCGGCGCCGGCTCCAAAAATTTTCCGCATCGACACCAGCACCGGCTTCCAAAAATTTCCGCACCGGCACCCGCACCGGTGCCGGTTCTGCACCGGCTGGTGGCGCAACTCATTTTTTTATCATACTCGTGAAAACCGCAAACTTTCAGTGCATTTTTATTCGTTAACAATATGCAGCACGGAACAAACACAACTGTAATCAAAAAATGTATTGTTGGTGGAAGTTTAGCAAAACTTTACGTGTTACCAGTGTTCAACACAGAACTCTTTTTGTGGCTGCTCGTTGCAAGATTTAACCGAGAGAACAGCCTTTCAACATCATCTAGCTGGCGGGAATGGCTAAGATATTTGGTGCCAGTGGGTTCATGCAGCCTGCGACCTTCAGTTGTGCTTATTCACCTTTTTTTCAAAGCCCATTATGTAACCCACTCACTTACTTAGATGGACTCAGATATTCTCTTTATTCAGGAGCTTTTTTTGGAAAGGCTGTGTTCGACGCCATTACATAAGATAGGGCATTATTGACCGAATGCTACGTAATCTGAACCACCAAGAGCTGCCTTTTCACTATTACTCTCCTCAATTCATCGCTGATAAGTAACCTACTGAATACCAAAACTTACAAGGTCTTGTCTTATGGATCAGTAGGATCGGATGGCTCACTTAGACATGCTTTCTTTTTAGCCAACACTGCCATTGCAGTCTATTTTGAAATTCAAAGGTGATAATTCAAATGAGTAGCAGGAATTGGAGAGAGGACCTTCTTAATAATGAATTCCTCGACAGGAGTAGCTACATCATTGCGGGTTTTCCATTCAATTTCAACATGGTCTTGTCCAATTCAATTTGTGGATTCTTGGCCAAAGGTGGGTCTTTGGTGGTTGATGGATCCGCTTACCACTTTTACGATACAGAATATAAACAAATAGTCGTAAAATTATTTGCTGGGTTTCATTAATATAGCAAAAAAATTTATTAAGATTTCGAGCGCACAATAAAAAAATCTCGGCTTTTCAGGAACACTGAGAAAATCGTTAAGGATTTTAACTTGCTAACAGACTTTAAAAGAGTTTCTCATTTTTGAGGTGGGGTCAAATCTCGATATAGAGAGCCGTCTTCAAGTTAGACGATCGCTCTTAAAAGCTTAAACCATCAGACCCTTGCTTTTGAAAGGGTGCTTTTTAATTTTTAGATATTTTCAGAATTCTAATATTTGCCGTGCAACAATTTCTAATATTTTTTTCGGTAAATTTGCTAGTTTTGCCTTTATTTACCGAAAAATATTAGAAAATGCTGTGCTACGAATTCTAAAAATGTTAGAATTGTCTGGTAGCCGTAAATCCGGTTACTGAATACGATTTTAGTGTCAGTTTTAATAGTAAACAAATTAAAAACCAACTAAAACCACCCTGAACAAAAACAAAAAATTTGCGGGAATTCAAATTTTTTACACTGAACCAACCAAACCAAATGGTCGACCACTTGGATCAAAAATTTTTTTTCACTTTTTTCATGTTCCAAAACTTGTTTTCTGGACTAATTCGAACAAGCTGAAGATGGTTTGACAGTGTTAAAATGTCGTTTTATCAGGTAATTTTTGAGTATTGGGCGATAATTGATTTTGGTGAAATCAATTATTGCCAAATACCCCATGTGGAAAAAGTACTACATTTATGTACCCTGAAAGTCAGAAATAAAAAGTTTATGGGCACAACAAAAGTTCGATCTCCAGGTGATGCGGAAGCTTTTTTTAACATTCAAAAAATTTGTTAGATCCAACAGGAGATCGAATTTCAGGGGTATCATTATCTCAAGGTTAGCCCATAGACAAATATGCTTTTGAAAATCCATAGGGTGACCAAGGCAGTTTTTGGTTCGATGTTTTTTGAGTCTCCTGAATCGATTTTTTTCTGTCTAATCTAAGAAAAATCAAAATTCCGCATGGTAAATCGACTATACCCTACAAAATGGTTATTTTAAATTTTTCGAGTTGATTCACATACCGTATTTATTCTAATAGAGCACCACCCCTAATTCAGGCTGTATTGTTTTTCGGCATTATTTTTTTCAAAAAGCGCCAGTTTCAAAAATGTCCGTTTTCGTCATTTCCCGTTTTCGTCATTAGCCGCTTTGAGTGATATAAGTTCGTCTTTTACCGTTTTGGGAAAAAATTTTGGAGTTTTTCAGTTTACGATAATATTTTTTTGGAATTTTTTTGCTCTCAAAAAAAATAGATTGGAAATTTTTCTTTTCGAAAAAATTTGTTTGAAAATTTGCTAATATCGGGGACTTCCGTCTGCAGTCTCTTTTAGGATATCTTTTTTAGATGTCACGCTGAAAATCAAAACAAAGCATCTTTTCTGATTCAAAGACCATAAAACCAAATTTCGATTTTACTTAACCAAACCCTGAACCGTGGTTTGGTACCCTATGGTCAGGTGGATATCTGCATGGCTGGCCTGAAAAAATGAAAATTTTTAAAATTCAAAAACAAACCATCCTCTCAAACTCGAAATTGCGTGGCGAATCCTGTTTGACAGGACCAAAAATTCATTTTCACCCACCCAAATCCCAAACCTGGGGTAGGTACCACCTGGCCAGTGGATATCCACCTGGCTGGCCTGAAAAATAAAAATTTGTCAATATCAAAAACAAACCATTTATTATGACGTTAAATCGTGTAGGGACTCGGGTTAATTAGGACTGAAATTGATATTTCCGCCATCCCAAATCAGAAAACCCTGGGTGGGTACCCTGGGTAGGTAGATATCCACTTGGCTGGTCTGATAAATTAAGGGCGGCACCGAATTGATCCTCAACGAATTGATCTACACCCAATTGATCTGCATCGAATTGGTCCACACACGAATTGGTCTACTCTTTCCAAATTCCTCCATTTTGAGAAATTTTGCGGGAATTCAAATTTTAGTCTGTACCAACTAAACCAAATGGTCGTCCACTTGGGTCAAAAAAATTTTTTTACGTTTTCATGTTCCGAAACTTGTTTTCTAAATGATGGTTTGATAGAGGTAAAATGCCGTTTTCTCAGGTATTTTTTGAGTTTCGGGCAATAATTGATTTTGGGAACATCAATTATTTCCCAAAACTCAAAAAATACTAGATAAAACGGCATTTTACCACTGTCAAACCATCTTCAGCATGCCTGAATTAGTCCAGGAAACAGGTTTTGAAACATGAAAAACGTAAAAAAATTTTATCGAGGTGGACGACCACTTGGTTTAGTTGGTTCAGACCAGTGTTTTCAAAAATGAGAATGAGAATCACCAGAATGAGAAGGATTTCACAGTGACAATGAGAATGAGAATGAGAAGCAGAAATTTTCAAAATGAGAATGAGAAGCATAATGAGAATGAGAAATGAGAATGAGAAGCATAATGCTTCTCATTCTCATGTTGACTATTTTCTCATTCTCATTCTCATTCTTATGTTACTTTCATTTCTGCTTCTCATTCTCATTCTCATGTTGACTATTTTCTCATTCTCATTCTCATGTTACTCTCATTTCTCATTCTCATTCTCATTTTGAACACTTTCTCATTCTCATCTCATTCTCACTTCGTTTCTGCCTCTCATTCTCATTTTGAAAAGCTTCTCATTCTAATAGTCTTTTCTATTACGAAGGGTGTAATGGTATAAGGACTAGAGTATACGGGTATCAGGGCCTATTTCACTAATTGAAGATTGGGAAAGTTTCCATGGAAAATTGGAAAAATTTCCCATCAAATAATTTTTACATGAAAAGTCGAATTAAGTCATTTTTCTGTGCCACGAGCCCCGTAGTCAGAGTACAAATACACAATAGACCAAAATTAGTATTAATAATAAATCATTGACACGTCTAATAGACTCCTGAATTTTTGGGTGGTCCACTTGGATGTCCATAACCCCGACCCTAACCCCAATTCCTGGGTAGGTACCTCCTTGTCAGGTGGGCGTCCACCTGGGTGACCTAAAAAATGGAAGTAAAAAAAATTAAGTTTACACTTAGTGGGACTAGAACCAGTAACCTCGGTGACGACGACCCTCCCCAGCAACCCCTCCCCAATTTAGACCAGGTGGTCGACCACTTGGATCAAAAATTTTTTTTACGTTTTCGGGTTCCAATACAATTTTTCTGCACTAATTCGAGCATGCTGAATATGGGTTGACAGTGGTAAAATCACGTTTTATCGAGAAATTTTTGAGTTATCGCTAACGATTGATTTTGATAAATCAAAAATTTACGATAACTCAAAAATTTCTCGATAAAACGTGATTTTACCACTGTCAAACCATATTCAGCATGCTCGAATTAGTGCAGAAAAATTGTTTTGGAACCCGAAAACGTAAAAAAAAAATTTTGATCCAAGTGGTCGACCACTTGGTTTTCCGGTGGTCCACTTGGATATCCATGTAAATCGCCACTCCAAATTTTTGAGGTTACAGGCTCGAATCCTGGTGGTAACAGACATTATTGTTTCTTTGATAAAAATTTTAAACTATTCTGTAAAAGACCAGTAAGCCTCAAAGTGGGTAGGGTAACCACCTGGTACCTCCTCTAGACCATTAAAACCAAGTGGTCGTCCACTTGGATCAAAAATTTTTTTTACATTTTTCATGTTGCAAAACCTATTTTCTGGACTGATTCGGGCACGCTGAAGATGGTTTGATAATAGTAAAATAAGGATTTCTCGGATATTTTCTGAGTATTGGGGAATAATTGATTTTATTAAAACTCGATTTTACCAGAACTCAAAAAATACTTTACAAAACGGCATTTCACCACTTCAAACCATCATCAGCATGTCCGAATTAGTCCAGAAAACAGGTTTTGGAGCATGAAAAACGTAAAAAAAATTCCACCTGGATATCCACTTAAACCACGGGTTAAATAGGCCCCAGGACTTAAGGGTACAAAGAAGGGTACAAAGGGTACAAAGAAAAAGGTTTATAAGGAAAATAGTTTGTTCCTGAAACCAGATAAATGACCAGCCATTCTCGAGTAAACTATTTTCTCATCCTCATGAAATAGTGAAATAATGAATAAATAGCTAACATGAAGATTAGAAAATAGCTAACATGAGCATGAGAATGAGAAAATAGTTGACTAAAGAATGTAAATGAAGTGAGAATGAGAAACGAAAGTGAGAATGAGAAGCAGAAATGAGAATAACATGAGAATGAGAAAGTTTTCAACATGAGAATGAGAAATGAGAGTAACATGAGAATGAGAATGAGAAATGAGAGTAACATGAGAATGAGAATGAGAAGCAGAAATGAAAGTAACATGAGAATGAGAATGAGAAAATAGTCAACATGAGAATGAGAAGCATTATGCTTCTCATTCTCATGTTGACTATTTTCTCATTCTCATTCTCATGTTACTCTCATTTCTCATTCTCATTCTTCTCATTCTCATTTATGCTTCTCATTATTGAAAACACTGGTTCAGACTGAAAAATTTAAAAAGGTGGCCAATCGGAATAAAATCTCCTTTTAATAAAAAAAATCCTCGCAAGACAAATTCAGAAAATCAATTTACCGAGGATCAATTTACCTAGAGCCGAAAAAAAGTCGCCCGCTTATAATTGCCCGAAAAATTGGTTCAATTTATGAAGTGGCAGTATTTTTCCCGGAATAATTTTGAAGTTGTGAGACGAAATTTTTCCATCTTTATCTTTTCCAATTTAGCCAGTTGACAGATTTGCTTCTAAACACAATAGGTTAATCGACCGCTGCAGCTCTACTTGCTAAATCTGTTTGTGCATATATTTTATTGCGAAGTATATTTTTCGGTATTGCCATCATGTGTCCAGAAGAATCGACTTATGAGCAGCGTGACAAAATGATCTCTTCAATTATCGACTACTACTTCGAAAAACATCAACCAAACCTTAATGTGCCAGTGGAAATTTCGCAGCAGTTCCGTTCCAAATATGACTCAATGATCGACATTCAGGCCAAGTTCAGACGCCCAAAGTTCACGGGTGAAAAGTATACAGTCCTTGAGTCGGGAGATCCTATGGGCCTGTCCGAAGAAGAATACGACGAAGTGGTAAAGAATTACAGTGCTGACCTCCTTCAGGACCAAGTCCATTTTTGAACTCTATCTCTTACATATTATTATAAAATGTTTTAGGTGACAGAAAAACTGGGCCACATGAATCACCTGTCGTCGTTCGAGAAATTGCTCAAGATCCAAGGGTTGGGAAAGCAAGCTCGTCCGATGGGAAAAGAAGTCCGAAGAATGATGACGGTAAGCTTATTTTCTGACCTAAGCACGTAATTTCATCACTGTATGGTTTTTCAGCAGCAGTTGATAGACTCTTTTAGTCAGCAGGACAGAGACAACATCTATGCCGACAATCGCTTCAATAACCTCGGTGCTCCTCTCAAAGAAACTCTTCGTCAGTCGCAGGCATGTTTTTCCTATAAAATTTCCCATACAACCTCATTCATAGCTCCAGTGACTTTCAGCTAGTGCCAGCATAATGTCTTAACCAGATTTCGATATCAGTTGTGATAAGCGACTGACTGAAATTTGATTTTCGTTCACTCATACACGAAACTTAGCCTTGTTATCTTGTTTTCTCCCACCAATTGTTTTGAATGACTTTTCACACCAATATGCCAGCTGAAATTTGGAATGACATAGTTTCTTACTTGTCTTTAGCCAAATGTTATGAGTTGGTGAGCACCTCACGCAGAATAACCCCCTTTCTACGTGCTCGTGTGAGTCGGATGAGAAGTCATACAAGATCTTTACTAACTTAAATGTTTTAGATCGGTGCTATATTGAAGCAAGTTCAAGAGATGTCACCTATTGAAAAATTGCTTCAGCTGCAACATGTTGACTTTTACGAAAAACGCTTTGTCATGGTAATTCTTTTGCCTTTTATCGGTAGCATCCATTCGTCACCTTTTTTTGTTATTCAGAGTTCCATAATCAAGAATCTTTCGAAAGAGGAAGTTCAGAGCGTGATGGATGATGGCAGATGGGGCGAGTTGGATCTCAAACTGCAAGCGAATCTGGAATATCATCAAGATCTCTTAGAATAGATTTATCCAAGTCTATACATTGTCTATACCTTCTATACTTTCTGTACTCACTCCTTGTCGACTTACGTTTTCACTACTCCAAATGCATTTTTCAGTGTAATTCTGTTTTAGAATAAAGAGAATTATGAATTTATCGGTTTTCGACAATTGTTTTATCATTAGTAGAGTTGTTGCGACAATCATGAATTTTCAATTTCACGGAATAGTTTGTCGACTCGAAATATTCAACTGTACCTGACAATTTTCCCCTTCGTACGATTCGTCCTCTGGGACAATTCGCTTCCTCTTAATGAAAAGACAGTTCGCCCTCTCATAATGAAACAAGATTTTTTTTATTCTTGTCTACTTCATAATATTGGCGGTACGCGACGTTTCGTCTCGTTCTCAGCCCTTGTTATTTCTTATGAACTGAAATACTCCATGCCCGAACACCTTTATATAAATTTTTTCGCCTGAATGGATTATTCAATAGTGATGTCTTATGCACGTACTTGGAGTTTGACTCCGAGGTCGAGTTCGGATTTGTTCATCTATATATCTTGGAATGCAGCGGGCTTGGAGTTGACATGCGCACGCACACTTAGCTAACACGGGAAAGGCACGACCATCCCGTCACCTATCTAGGAGCCTTATATACCAAAAGATAGCCCTAACCGAGCTCGGTACTGAACCGTAGCCCGAATTTCCTATGGAGCAGTCCTGGGCGAGATATTCCACTTTGATAATTGCGAAATATAGCAGTTAAAATACAATTAAAGATTACACCCTCAATCAATGTGTAGTTATGGCGCAGTGGTATCGGTTGAGATTATATATGGAGACAGGTCAGTTCGCCCCACGATCAGTTCGCCCCGGTCAGTTCGCCCCAAGATCAGTTCGCCCCGTTTTTAAAAATGACCATTATGTCACAAAAAACAAACCCAAACTTATTTTTTAACTTTTTTGTAGTTCGGGAACATGTTTGAGTCCGTCCTAACATACGCTGGCCTACCCTTGCCTAAGCCTAAGCCTAAAACACAAACGGGGCGAACTGATCGTGGGGCGAACTGACCGGGGCGAACTGATCATGGGGCGAACTGACCGTACACCATTATATATTTCTAATCGCAGGTTCGATCCTCACTGGAGGCCTATTTTTTTGTTTTTTATTTTCCATGAATTCATGTATTTTGAAATCAAATAGTAGCTTTTCGTTAAGAATTAATTATTAAATTTCAAATTTCTCAAATTAGTGTCGTTTTTTTCGTAAAAGCCCAAGTGCACCCCCCCCCCTGAGTGCACCCCCTCAAGTGCACCCCCCTCAAGTGCAAAAAGAGACTCTATATGCATTTAATGGTCAAGAGTGCTTCTCGGAATCATGTCTAAGGTGAGCCAACCAAGCACCAGGGGTTGAGATGCGCACACCCACATACCTTAGACATAAATCACTCGAAAGTGACTCTGGATGCATTAAATATGTATCCATACCAGAGTTTATTTATGCGGTAGGCCCCAATATTCAAAACTATGTTCAACGTCTTCTTGTCAGTATGCACCTCGTGACTAGCGGCCTCTTTTATTCATTCTTCATCTCTTTACAACCCTTTTTCCTTTTGAAAATTCAAAAGGCGCCAATATAAATTCTGAAATTTTAACAGAAAAATCATGATGCATCCCCTTGTAAATCACAAAAACTGTTTTAGTATGCTATTCAGATGTATCCAGGTGGTTTAAGTACCACCCATGTGGGCTCTAGGTGAATTCGTCAACAGTGAATTCGTCAACCGGTGAATTCGTCAAACGGATTTTCATTTGACGGGGTTTATGCGTATAAAATCGATATATTTTCAATTTTTCAGGCTAGCTTACGTTAGGTGGCATTAAATTGATATCCGGTAATTGATCTCCGGCTAATCAATCCTCGGTTAATCGATCCCTGGTAAATTGATTCTCTCATCGGGTACAGGTTCGAATCCCGGCGGTGGCAAGCATTTTTTTCTGGTCTAGTCATGGAGCAGCGAAATAGTTTTTAAAAAGACTAATAAGTCTCAGGGTGGGTAGCATGGTGGGGAAAACCGATAAAATAATCGAAGACCGATAAAATTCTTTGTGGCGTTTTGTTTTGACTAGAGCGATAAAACACCGATAGAATCTAAGGCGTGATTTTATCGGTATTTTATCGGTGTTTTATTGGTGATTGATTTCGCTGGATACCAACCAATTATCAATATTTTTTAACTTTTTTCATTGTGCAGGTATGAGTTCATTAGCGCATCAAAAAGTGAACCGAAGCATTTTACTTCTAAATTCACTGCGGGTGGAGAATGACCATTGGCAGAAGGGTGCGATAATTTCAGCCGGCAAATGGAGACTTGATTGAGGATGTGTTACTTTCAGCTACTTTTCTGAGGTTTGCCCTTTTGCTTCTTGCATGTCTATTTTACGTCTTGGGTTCAGTTATTCTGGGTACCTCAATCAGCACACGCGAATATTGCTATTTCAAAAATAGATGGACAGACTATACAGCTCTCAGATTGTATTTAGAAGCGATATCGCATTTATTGAGTACTTGTCTTCAGTCGGTAAATGTTTAACTATCACACAGGTGTTCCCACCATCGAAAGTCTTCAGATGATTGCCTTGAATGGACCAGCAATGGCATGCCGAAACATGTCTTATGCGTGGAAAATGTGATTTCGCTCCACAGATTTGATCGCTACGCTCTCATTATCGGTCCAAGTGCGCAGTCCATGGACTATTTAATGAAGCAATTCCCCAGCATACAGAAGACGGGTTTTCATGACAATAGCTTTAGGTAATTTTATAGTTGATTGAATTTACGCTTTAGTTATTATATTTTAGGGAAGAATCTTGAATCAGCTCTCCAATTTGGCTGTACTCTTTTGGCGCAGGACATAAAGAGTTGTGATCCTATCCTGAGCCCCGTGCTCAACGGATAAGTCTTGAGCACAACTTTTTTTGACTTAATTGTACCTTCGAAACTAAGGTAGTCCTCTATTTTCTGGGTGGACAACTTGAGTACAGCTTGAAAAGTTCTGAGGTTAAGCTTGAAAAATAGGTTGTAGTACCCGGCAAAGAGATTGATCAATTCGTGGCCAAGACCAGCCCACTCCAAAATATGTCAACAATGTGTGAATGAGGGTGAAAGGCAGACTTAGGCCTGGTACCCAATGAGTGCGAATTTTTTCATACCTCCTCACTCGGAAACGGACGTAACTTTTTATTTAAATTTTCAAAAATTATTCTGTTGGTGCTATTTTCTAGCTAAGATCCAGGGCTACCAGATAAGCTATTTATTAGCTACATGTGATTCAAAAATTTTGGATAAACATGAGTGGATCCATACTCTGGAGCCGCACTCGGATCGAGTGCGGATCCAGAGTACGGATCCACTCATTTTTAACAAACTTTTTAAACCGAGATCTACTTTATCAATATCTCATCTGGTAGCTCTAAATCTAAGCTACAAGGTGGCAGCAACAGAATATTTTTTAAAATAAAAAAAAAATTTACGGCCGTTTATGTTTGAGGGGTATGAAAAAATCCGCACTCATTGGGTACCAGGCCTTAGACTAAATTTTTTTTACTTTTTCGGGTTGCGTTTGGGTTCTAAAACGTGTTTTCTGCTTTAATTCGAGCATTCTAAAGATTGTTCGACAGTACTGAAATTACGTTTTGCAAGATTAACGAAAAATGTAAAAATACCATCAAATCGTAATTTTACTACTGTCAAACCATCTTTAGAACGCTTTAATTAGTGCAGAAAACAAGTTTCGGAACCCAAAAACGTAAAAAAAATTTGATCCCAGTGGACGACCACTTGGTTTAGTTATTGCGTGGATTATTCAGTAAAACTGAGGTTAATTATGGAAATAGGATATCGAGATTCTCTTAGGGATTTTTATCTTATTTCAGGCCATTTAGGTGGATATCCACTTGATCAGCTGGTACCCACTCCAGATTTTGGGGCCCAGATAGGTAAAATTATAATTTTGGTTTATATAAACAGGTTTCGCCAGGCAATTTTACAATGAAAAAAAGCGGTTAGTTTTCGAATTTGGCTAATTTTTATTGGAAGCCAGGTGGATATCCACCTAGCCGAGGGATAATTACCCAAGGTTTTTGGCTCCACTTAGGGCAAAATTCAATTTCGATACAAACAAACAGAACTCCTTACACGATTTTAAGTCACAAAAAGGGTTTGTTATGAATTTGAACTGAATTTTGATTTTTCAAGCCATCCAGGTGGATCCAGCACACCCAATTCCATTCCCAAATGACCAGGGACCGAATGACGAGGGACCAAATAATTGGAGACCGAAAGACCTACCGCCTAGACAGGCTTTTGCTGGCACTTGCAACATTAATTGGCACATTAGCTGGCACACTAATTACCGATGCACTCATTGCGACCCACTAATTACACATACAGTCAACTCCCGATTTAGTGTACACCCTGGGGACAGGTGTACACTGAATCGAGGGTTGATTGTAGTCATTTTTATTAACCGCCGGCCAAAATGATTGAAACCAGGTGTACACTAAATCGGGAGTGGACTGTAACCCTAATACTATCCATGGCTATCTAAAATTATAAACCGTCACAAAATAAAAAGAAATCGATATTTTAGAAAGGTCGGTAATTTTTCTGAAGCACTTTCTTTGTCAAATGTGTGTTTCTAAAATGTATATTGCTTAAACACATTCTTTTCAGAAACGATCTTTCTTTAAACCTGTTTTGGCGAAACCATTTTTTTATAAACTTTGACTTTTTTCAAAAAATACTTTATTATAACTTCTAATTTAGGAACCTGGGTGGTGCCTGCAATTTTACCAAGATTCGTGATTTAGTTAGATTATAGTGACTTCACCAAATATCACCTAACATCCACGCGAAAAACACAAAGAAAATAAGCAATTAGCTAAATATAAACCGTTTATTTGGTTCTACAGTCATACATTGTATAGCAGAAATAGGATGATGTCAAAGGAAGTAACATTGCATGTCAAGGTGAAGGCTGATGGCTACCTTTGGCTTCAAGAACGGCGATTTCTCTTTTTCTTTTTGTGCTTTGGCGGGCGAACCACATCGGCGTCACTTGACTCGAATAAGGGCGGATTGTCTGGAAATACAGATGAAGTTAGGCTCAGCTCAAACATAAAGGGAAAAATTTACCTGAATGAGGCGGCTTTTTCTTTCCATGCTGCTGGAGGAAGTCTTGGAAGTTTCTGTTGTGCCTGTCTGATGATCGCTTGATACCTGTAATGCCAAATATTGGGAGTATTTAGCGAGAGAAAAATGTAGAAACACACCTTTTGGAGAAGAGAGACGATTTGGTTTTCCCAACTGCTTCTGCTGCCAACTATGCGAACTGGAAGTAGACGGAAGGTCTTCCACGCGAGGTCTCTGACCTGAACATTAAAAAATATATTGATCGGCTTTAAGGGACAAAAATCAAAGTCATACTGGTCGAAGCATTGGAAGAATTATGCGAAAGAGCACTCTTGGGCATTACAGCCACGATCTTTGAGATGGGCGAGGTTTCCTGCAAACCTAAAAAGGCAAAATTATATATCCAGAAAGCAAGGCTCAGTTTTACCAGTTGGAGCAGTATCAAGAGCGACGGGGTTTCCTTCGGTTGAACGCCATGCATAATATTCTCTAGCAGAAAAGACGACTGGCGACGAATCTCTGAAAAAGACATCCGAAGTTAGTGGGAAAAAGGAAAAAACTATGTGCTTACTCTTTCCTTTCTCTTCTTCAATCAGCTTCTTGATTTCTATTATTGAGCATATTAAAATAAACAAGGTAAAAAATAGACTTTATTTCACTTACCGCGCACCTGCTTAGCATCGTTTCTGGAAATTTCCCCCACAAGCAAACCAAGATAATCAAGCCACTTTTCTTCCACGCCACGCTCTTCTGCGATCTTAATGGCGCGCTTCCACAGGTCCTGCTTCATAGCTACCTAAACACATCAAAAATGTAGACAATGCGAATTTCACAATAAGTGAGATTCTTGCCACCTACCCTTAACTACAGTGATTTTTTGGACAAAAATCGAAAATTCAATTTGCTTATAAAAAGATTTCAATAAGAAGCCGTTGGTGAAATACCATTCATGCTCTATTAATAGCCCATGAGCGATAATATTCAACGCTACGAAAATATTCAAATTGTAAATCAAACATGGCCTTTACTCTGAAATCCTGTTCAAAAAGCGAGGGGTTTGCGATTATTAGGGAGTGGGCGATTAAAATAGCAAACACGGTAAGACAATTTATGTGACCAGATGGATTTCATGTTAATTTTCATCCAAGAAGTCACCAAGTTAAGAGTTTTTATAGCATAAGATGGCTTTCGTTCATTATCTAAACTGCTATCCCACCAGTGCTTGATGAGACTTCTTCTGCATATTAAGTCGAACTTCGAAAATATTTAAGGCTCTTCTAGATAGTTGAATAAGTCGGTGGCATTCATGCTTTTTTAGAAAATAAAATATTTCCAAGTAGGTATCAGAGGCAACATGCGTCATAGATACTGCACCGAAAATAAAATAAGGCACACAAATAAATTGAAGCTCCACTAAACAAAGAAAAATAATTCGATATCCAAAATGGAAACACACATAGCAGTACTATTTGCCCTAAGAGATATTTCGCTTTAGGACTTTAATTATTTCTTTTAAGGATTTATTGTATTTCAATTTTTCGTTTTCAAAAAATCGTTGTGGGGTTGGTTTTTTCACTTATTTAAAAATAGTTTTTAAACGTCTTCTAAGTAACTTTTATATGCTGGAAACGATAAAAAGCCTTTTTGTGATACTTTTCTACATAAAAAGCTGATTTTCGAAAGAAAAAAAATTGACCGAAACTTGACTTTTTGCCTTGGAAGCCAAGGAAAACTAGAGATGATGACGGGGCGGGACAATTCGGGATAAAAAGAAGTGTTTTAAGGCGCGTCCCCAATGAGTGCAATGTAGAGTGCGATGTAAATTGCAAAAAAAAACGGCTGTAAATTTTTTTCTCGGCCGAATTTTTTTTCTGTTGGTACCATTACGTAGCTGAGATGCAGGGCTAAGCAATAAAAAAATTTCAGCCACATATCGCTGAAAACTTTTTGATAAAAATGCGTTTATTTGCACTCTACATCGCACTCTACATTGCACTCATTTAGTGAGATGTAGAGTGAAAATAAATGCATTTTTATCAAGACTTTTTCAGCGATATGTGGCTGGAAAAAATTTTATTTTGTAGCCCTGAATCTCAGCTACAAAATGGTACCAACAGAAAAGAAAGTTCGGCCGAGAAAAAAGTCTACAGCCGTTCCCGCCTAAACAAGTCAAAAAAATCGCTCACTCATCGGGGACATAGCTTTAGTCGGAGAAAAATGTATTGTCTCAAAGAAGGAAATTTTAGACTACTTGAAGTTAGGTGGCGGCAATTAGAGGCGAAGCAGTCATTTTGTCACAAATCATTCTGAAACAAATCGTTTATGCGCAAAATTTTATTTGCTTGTCTTGGCATATTGTTTTGAAACTGGCTTTGGTATGAGCAGACAGTAAGAGGCCGAAATTCTGGAGATGGTGGCGTTAGATGAAAAAGGAATGCAGTCGGAAAGAGGCAGAGCTATTAGACTTCGAAGCTCAGCGATGAAGCTGAAGAGTGTGGACAGGCGAATCGCGAGGCAAAGAACCGAGCTGGTGCAAAGATATAACAGTGGTCAGCTGTATGAATATGTTAGAGCTCAGGCAAATTTCACCGTAATGCATGAATTTTGAATCTGTTGAATCTGTAATTTTGGAGGTTTTTGTGGCACAGTCATTTTTCTGCCGGAAAAATTTTTACCTTTTTTTCTACCGGACATGTGATATACCATTCGACGCCAAATTAATTGCTGAGCAATATGTCTACGGATGTCGGCCTCGATTTATGCTGAAAATTTTGAGTTATGGCCTTTTGTATTGAAGTAATTTTTTCCAACCACCAAAAATAGGCATTTCTTTAGTTCAACCATCCCCCCTCCACACTCGGATCGGGACACGGACAATTCATCCCCAGGACAATTCATCCCCAGGGACAATTCATCCCCAGGGACAATTCATCCCCTGGGACAATTCATCCCCAGGACAATTCATCCTCAGGACAATTCATCCCCCGGGACAATTCATCCCCAGAACAATGATATCACGTTTTTTAGGCAAAAACTTAGCAAAAACTTTTTCTCCCGTTTTCATTTAACCCGGTTCTGAAGAACTTTCGTACTCCATGAGAGTGCAGATAGTAGTATGAAGGCGGCGGTACCAATAAAGTGGTACTCAGGTGTTAGTACCAAGGCACTGACTAGCTATAGGTTCAAGCCCCGTATCCAATTAGCAGATTTCCTTTCACTCTCACTTTTACTTGCGCTCTCACTCTCAGTGTGTACCGAATAGGAAAAAATTCTTCTCAGTCTTACTTCACTCTCACTTCCAGGGAAAATGTTGCGAGGATTTAAATTTTTTAGTCTGAACCAACCAAACCCTGTTTCACTATTATCAAACCATCTTCAGCATGCCCGAATTAATCCAGAAAATAAGGTTTGAAACATGAAAAACGTGAAAAAAATTTGATCCAAGTGGACGACTACTTAGTTTAGTTGGTGCGTGGATTAGTAAAACTGGAGTTGGATCATAGAAAAACAATTAAAAATTTAAAAGTTCATTACAAGACGAAAATATTACTACCCAGGTACCTTTACACTACCTGAGTTCTCCAACCTGGGTACAACAAATCAACTGTGGCCGTGGGATATTGCGGCGCGAGGATATTTTTTCCGTATTTGTTCTGGGGATGAATTGTCCCGGGGGATGAATTGTCCTGGGGATGAATTGTCGCGTACCCACTCGGATCAACCCACAAACTCATTTTTTCTGCACAACAAGGTATAAGAAGCATTTTTAAAAACTTTCTAAATAAAAAAATTGAATTTTACCCCAAAAATTGCCACCCACCCCTTGGGGGTAGACGGTCTTTTTAGGGTATTTTTGACCGTATTTTAACCCTTTTAAAGCAAAATCTAGGTAAAAATGCTATTTTTTGAACACTTTTTTACTTTCTCGGGCCTACCGCATAAATAAACTCTGGTATTCATATGTTTTTATGCATTCATAGCAGGGTTCGTAATGAAAATTTTTGAAAAAAAGAACATTTGGGTAAAAAAAGATTTTATTTCATTTTATCCAGTGCTTATTGCTATTTTGAAGCGAAAAAAAAAAAGATTTTGACTAAAAACTTCAAAAATAAAAAGATTTTGGGTTCCGAAAAAGGACAAATCTTTTTAAAAGAGACGATTACAAACCCTGATTCATAGTCATTTTCGAGTGGTTTGTGTCTCAAGTCAGAGGTGGGCAAAGATCAGATCAGATCAGTTCAGATCAGATCAGATCAGTTCAGATCAGATCAGATCGCCGAAGATCAGATCAGATCAGATCAAGATCAGATCAGATCGGCATAATATTTTTTTTCTTTAATTTTGTCAAATTTGACACTTTAAGTCAAAATTTAGCGGCGAAACGTATTTTACACATAGTTGGGAAAAGATCAGATCAATTTAGATCAGATCAGTTCAGATCAGTTCAGATCAGTTCAGATCGGGTCAGATCGGGTCAGATCGGGTCAGATCAGTTCAGATCGGGTCAGATCGGGTCAGATCGGGTCAGATCGGCTGAGATCGGCTTACATTTTTTCTTTAATTTTGTCAAATTTCACACTTTGAGTCAAAATTTTACGGCGAAACGTATTTTACAGTCAAAAATAAAGGTTTATTGTGTTTTTAACTATATATTTAATTACAACTTTTGTCGGTAGATTTTTTTCGGCTGGAAAAACTTTTCATTCGGACACTGGATTCGTGTTCAGCATGGTCTTCATAAAGTAAAGCTTCTTTTGAAATTTCAGAGTCACTGTCAAATTTTGAATTTCGTTCAAGATAATTAACATTTGAATTTAAAATTTCAATCTTAATTGTCTTGAGCGGAAATCAAAATTTGACGGGGACTCTGAAATTTTGAAAGAAGTTTTATAAGCAAATCGACCACGCTGAACACGAATGCAGTGTCAGAATCAAAAGTTTTCCCAGCGGAAAAAAAGTTATAAAAAATTTGTGTCACAACTTATATATTCATTTTGCACATTTTGTCATAACTTGACAATGAACTATAGTTGCATTCAAAGCCAAAATGACAGTGACATTCTGCTCTTTGTTTTTGTTTTGATTATTCAGCTATATTTTATCTCTGCACAAAGTTTTTTGCTTGTAGAAAGTAAGAATGGAGCGTTTTGAAAATCGCTACTCCAATAAACAAGTGGTGATTTATCTTAAACCTTCAAATCGAAAGAGTCAATGGTTAGTATTTTCAAAAAGCTAAATTCCTGGCGGTCATTTTGGTATATTATGAGCGTGGGTGTAGTATGACCATCATGGCGCATTAATTGAAAGCCTGTGGGTACCCAGCTGGATTTTGACCCTGCACAATGTGTTACCTCCCGGACCCTTTTACACCTACTTCATCAATGATTGTAGCAAAAAGGAGCCCCGCCATCGTGTTCACCGGGAAATTCTGCACAGTAATCAACAACCGATCTGAACTGATCTGACCCGATCTGACCCGATCTGACCCGATCTGAACTGATCTGAACTGATCTGAACTGATCTGATCTAAATTGATCTGATCTTTTCCCAACTATGTGTAAAATACGTTTCGCCGCTAAATTTTGACTTAAAGTGTCAAATTTGACAAAATTAAAGAAAAAAATATTATGCCGATCTGATCTGATCTTGATCTGATCTGATCTGATCTTCGGCGATCTGAACTGAACTGATCTGAACTGATCTGATCTGATCTTTGCCCACCTCTGTCTCAAGTATGTGTGTGTGCGCATCTCAACCCCAAGCAACCAAGCCCGCTGCGCCCCCTTCAGGGGTGCAGCGGGCTTGGTTGGTTAGAGATGCGCGCACAGTTTATAATAATCTATATATTAAAATGTAGCCTAAACATTCATCTACAAGAAGAATTGAGCCGATTTTCGTAAAGTTGAAATTTTAGAAACTAGAGACCAATTAAAGCAAACAACTGGCATTTTTCCGAGTAATCACAGGTGTTTTTGCGTTTTTCACCTAACTTTTGCATAAAACACCCAAAATTTGCATTTTTGCATACTTTTTAGGTAACAAAATGAAGCAAATTTACTCTTCTATCAGGCCTCAGCCTCCTTTTTGAGGTTTTTTAATAATAGGTTGATATTTCAGGCCCGTAACAGTGGCAGAACGAGATGAATACATTTAGCATATTTACCGAAAACACGATTGACATCTCTAAAATTTGAGTGTTTTGGGGCAAGTAATGGCTTTTTTCAATGCCCTAGATGTGACAAAGCTATTGCAAATAAGTTCACACTGTAAAAACGAAAATGAAATCAGTTACAAACCGTGGGTTACATGGGTCACATCATGTGACTCACATGTATCGAAATGTCAGTCAATTTTCAAATTTTTTCAATTTGGCGCAAAAATTCAAAAGTGATTATGTTTGGCTGTATATCGACTGAAAAAGTGATTACTGGAAAAGTGTAAAATCGCAAAATGTGTCTTTTGAACAGTCGGATTGGTGAAACGTTAACTCGAACAATGTACAACTCTCAAAAACATAACTCGAAAAACGAAGAACTCACAGAAAAGCTGTTTTTTAAAGGAGGACACACTTTAAGGGGGTATTTTGACTAGAAAATGGAATTTCAGACCTTAAAGGGCCATTGCCGTCTCAGACAACGGTTGTCCCCGCCAATTCAATTTTTTTCCTAATCATTAAACTTCTGTACTGATTTTTTAACTTGGTTTCTAACAAAACTATACCTAAAATTAAATTCTAGGCCCTGTTTTATTAGAAACCAGGCTGAAAAATGCGTATAGAAGTTGAATGATGAGGCATGAAAATTTGAATTGGCGGGGGATTTGTTTCAAAACTCAAGTTTTTATCGGTGTTTTAGCGGACATAGTTACATACAAGTCTATGCTCAAAATGACGCCAGAAAGCAGGGCTACATTTCAAGTATGAGGTTGTATATGACTGTGCATGAAAAATTTGCGAAAAAACACAATTTCTCAAAAAGCATCGAAAAATTCCTGTAAGCCTGGACTTTTGTGGTTGGATTCATGGCTATGGATTCATGCCACCGTCGGTTGGATTCATGGCTATTTCGATTGCTGTGAAAAAAATAGGTGTTAAAAATGAAAATTAAATTAACTTAAAGTCGCAAAATTCCATTTTCTAGTCAAAATAATCCCCACTCAGCCCCCCCCCCCCCCCACACCTAAAGTGTGTCCTCCTTTAAAAATTTCGATCTTTTTTCAGGGTTTAGTCACTTCACATTTTCTAGCTAACAATCGTAATATAAAGACCTTAAGCACCATGAGCTCAATTTTTTTACAATTACTTCCTCAGTTGTTTCTGACCAGCGGGTATCACAGATGTGCTTTCAAAAAAACGCTTATAAAGATGAAAGGGCTCAAGCTGGTCCCGCTGAAGATGACGCAATGAAGAAGCCGAGGAAGACAGGCAAGCACATACACAATACGTTGGAGAAGCCCTTGTGTAGTGCGTCTAACTTGATGTTGATGCTGACTTTATTGATTGGAAATTAAGAATGAAATATACTCGATTTCATAGCACCCACTCCATTATGCTATTCATTAGGGAGTTTTTAACTTACTTGTAAGTACAGGCACCGGCGACAAACCGGCTGTATGCCGGCAAAAAATTAAATAGCCGGTAGAAAAAAAGAACTGTAGGCTGGTCTCCAGCGGGTGCCGGATCGTAGAGAATCGACTGAACTTCTGAAAGATGTCGTTTTCGAAGACCAAAATCTGACCTATAGACGTTTTACAAAAATACCATATCACCGTATTTGTAAAAGCACGACCCCTAAGCCTAAAATTTTTTATCTGCAATCCGCATAGTTACATAGATATATGACAGCTATGTGACCTTCCCAAGCTGTATACCCCAACTAAAACCTGACAAAGTTTTCGCCTATAATTTGCACATTTTCACAAACACTGAATAAAAATATTTTATTGGAAGGAAACACCAGTAAACAACAACGTGACAAAATAACATTTACATCAGTCATTCCACATTTTCAAGTTTTCTTCTGATAACACTGTGAACTTGGATATACGGATGTTGGTGGAATCGCCGGATGCGATCTAAATTTAGTTTGATAGAAGGATATTTTCATCATATGCTTCAGATAAGAGCAGCTTGCATGTTACATCCAGTCAACTCCCTCCATAGTGGTCACCCTTGAGACCGGATCGAGCTGGCTAGTAAGTAAAGGAGAATACATATTTTAATGATGCCGTTTATTTCTTAATAAAAGACCACTCGATAATAAACGACCACTCTGGGCTAAATTCTGGTATACCCCAGCACTCAATTCGGGTATACCCCAGCACTCAATTCGGGTATACCCCCAGCACTCAATTCTGGTATATCCCCAACACTTTACCTCACAATTGAAAGCTGAGGATGTTAGCTACACGATGGTGTAACAATTTCTTAATTTAGTTCACAAAAATGCACATCTTTTAATTGAAATAGAATTGAATCATTTTTGAGCGTTCAATTTTCACTCGAAAAGATTCAATTCAATTTTGATTAAAAGGTATACATTTTTGTGAACTAAACCAAGAAATTTTTACACCATCGTGTAGCTAACATCCTCAGCTTTCAATTGTGGGGTAAAGTGTTGGGTATACCAGATTTGAGTGCTGGGGTATACCAGAATTGAGTGCTGGGGGTATACCAGAATTGTACCCCACTCTGTAACAAAGATGAGCTATATCTCTTGAGGATATCTTTTGAGGACCCATATCTCAGCCTAGAGTATATATTTTGCCAATCTGTTTTTCGCGTTTGTTCTTAACTTCCACGAGCTCCAGCAATTCCACTATTTAAATTTCTCATTTTTAGCCAAAAATTTCGCGATCCACCTCTAATTTAATCATATTTTTAGGGGGTTGAAAAATAAACGACCATGCTCTTTTAATAGAAAATATACGGTATTCTTTGTGGCCGATAAAATTATTAAAATTTTGCGCCATATGCTGGGAGACAATGGATGGAGTTGACTGCAGCACTTCCAAAAACTTACAAGAAGTGGAGTATCCAACTGTTCTTCGGCAATCTTTTTCAATTCTTTGGTGCTGGGCAGAGTATTGAGCTCACCACTAAATGAAATTATGTATTTAGATATTGAGAAGGCAAAAAACGTTTTAGCCTTAAAGGACCATAGCCGTCGTCGACAACGAGAATTTCAAATGTTTGAATTCTCGCGGGGCACTTCTTTTTCGTCTTTCATTGTACTCTTTTGAGTCATTCGAAGCAAGTCAAAAGAGTACAGTGCGAGACGAAAGAAAACTGTCCCGCGCGAATTCAAACATTAGAAATTCTCAATGTCGGCGACGGCTATGGTCCTTTAAATTCAGCTAATTACGGCTTAGAGTCGAGCTCTGATAAAAACATTCGGCTGATCTACCATATGGTTTCAATAAAAATACGGCAAACTCGGTCACTAAGTCGTTCGTTAAATCGGCACTCGACTTTAATTCCCTTCTTTAATTCCCTTCTCCATAGAAAACTTTGTAAATTCTCTTAAACATAGGGAACTAGTTGTGATAAAAAATCAGATTGTGTGATCGAACTGATTTTCTTGTAAACTTTTGGCCCTTTTAATTTTCAGAAGAAGGTGATGTTAAAAATTGATCACGCATTAATCTGCACTCACTTCGACACAAGAAGCCTATAGTTCATCGGCGAGTAGGAGTCCATGCAATTGTAAACACCATAGTCATAGGAAGATCCCCTGAAACCAAAGAGTCGGATTATTAAGAGAAAATAACTTCGACATTTTAGAAAGATGAACATACTTACGCTGCTGAACGCTTGAGGACATAACCGGCTTGGACCATTTCAGAATAAGCGGCGTACTTCAATCGAGAGATATTGGCAGACTCGAGAATATGGTAGAGCTGAGCCACAGCCAGACGCTTTTTCTCCAAGGATACCACTGCTAGGCCACTTTCCACAAGATACAGCGCTTCTTCGATGCACAAATACTGACGACCATCTTTTCGGACATGGCCCATCTTGCTTAGCTGTTTGGTCTGAAAACAGAAATGAAGTCAGGAGAGTGACCAATTTACTTAGGTGAATAAATTACCTTTTGCTGCACCGCCCTGAATGACTTTTCCTCCGGCAAATATTCCAGCACTATCATATTTTATTGCTCTGAAATAGTTGTATGGATTTCATTTATATATATCCCTAATCACAAAAAAACAAAAAAGAAACAAAATAGAACCCATTTCTCTAACCAGCCCTCTCTAATAATTTTTATATAAACATATAAATTTTTTACTACAGTCGACGCTCTTACTTAGGACACCCCCACTTAGGACACAAGTTCGTTACGACCTCGAGTCCGACACTTTTTTTAGCTCTATTTTTTAAAACTTTTTCTAGTTCTGTTTTGACAGTCTGGTCCCAAATATCGCAAGGATTCCGATTTTCCCGATTTTTTTCTAAAAACCCTGAACTTTTTGCTCTGTAAAAGCAAAAGCTCTTAGTTAGGACAGGCTCTATCGAAAATACATGTTTTTTTAAATAGAGTTTTGGCTTTTTTAGAGCAAAAACATTGGGATTTTAGAAAACGATCCGCAAAATCAGAATCCTTGCAATATTTGGGACCAGACTGTCAAAACAGAACTAGCAAAGGTATCAAAAACTTAAGGTAAAAAAATTGTCAAACCCGGTAAGTTGGCCGGTCCCTTGGGTGTCCTAAGTAAAAGCGTCGACTGTACCAAGATTTTTACCAGATTCTAGTGGTCATTTTGAGTATTAAATGAATACAACTAAAAAGTAAAAATTTTGCGAACAAAAGGAATTGAATAACAATTTTCAACAAAATCTATGATGTATGCTAGTTCATAACTCTGATTTAAGAGTTGTACCACTTTTTTGTAGTAATATCGCTTCAATGGTCCGGGTTTACTAGAAAGTCATAGACGCTCTACAAACATATAACATATAACATGATTGAGTACCATCCAGGAGCGTGTGGTACTTACCCGAGGGTCGGTAAGCACCATTTTACAGTTAGAATATTTTGTGAATATTTTTTTTAATTTCTGATAGTTTCCAGGATTTCAGGTTCGATAACAAAATTTTGGGGTCAAACTCAAAATTTTATGGACTAATCTTTCAAAAAATTGCAAATTAGTTCATTGGGTCGATTTTTTTAAATTATAGTTGTGGTTTCGAAGTTATACACTATCGGCAGTCCTATTTGATAGTTAGACTGCCAATAGCTACTGCTCCAATTTGGTGAATTGTTTTCAGTCTCTATAGATTAACTGCCCGGTTTTTGTATTCTTTTTAGTGCTTTTGTAAAAAATAAAAGAAAATAAGTTTTCAACTTCAACGCAAATGCAGATTGCGCAAACGCAAATTCAAAGATGGCTGAAGAGAATTATCTTACACTTGTTAGAACCATAATTTCAAAAAAGTCCTGGCTCTTTATCTATTTGGGTACCATAAATCCTTTAGGCCTCATAGACGGACTGTAAATTCAACAATCCTCAATATTCCGACCGAGTGAGGACTGTGAGTGAGGAAGAAAAAGCGGGCACTTTTTCCCCAAACGCGGCCATTTTTCCGTATCGTCCGAATAATTTTTGAAAAAAAAAGTTATGGTCATTTCCAAGTGAAGATTGTTGAATTTACAATCCGCCATTGTGTACGATGCCTAAGCGAGCCGAAATCTCCACTTATTAGATAAAATACGGTGATTTTATTTTTGGCGCAAATCCAATTTGTGAAATTAAATTCGCAAATTCTGAAATTGCGCAATATTTCGCTGCTCAATTCTTCCCTACCGTAGACAACCACTGTTTTTACAAAAATTTAAGACATGTATACAAATTTTTAAAAACGGTACTCAAACAAAGGCTACTTTTTGTTTGAATTTTTATGAAATCTAGCTATTAAAAAGGGTTTTCGAAGTTGCATTTCTTTTAAATATTTTTTGACCAATATCTATTCAAGGCCCACAAATTTTTTCTTCACAGTGACAAGTTAGATTTTTGATTACTCCATACACTTACTCAATTTTTTCATAATAAAAAATAGGCTGTAACTAATTTACCCCGCCAAATTACTGATTTACCCCGCCAAATTATTTTTTTACCCCGCCAAATTTGAATTTTGAGCAAAATGCTTGTTTACCCCGCCAAATTACTGATTTACCCCGCCAAATTATTCATTTACCCCGCCAAATTTGAATTTTGAGCAAAATACTCGTTTACCCCGCCAAATTACTGATTTACCCCGCCAAATTACTGATTTACCCCGCCAAATTATTCGTTTACCCCGCTAAATTATTCATTTTACCCGTAAAATTTTTGCTTTACTTGTGGATGTTTGTATTCTGCCTATGTTGATTTTCATCTTTAAGTACTAGCTTCAGATGAAAAGAGGGCATGCTGCTTCTTGGAATGAGGAAAAGGTTTGCCAAAACAAAGAGGAAATAAATAGAAAGTAAGCCAATAATATTTGTCTCATTAGGTGAGACCACCATTTTTTCGATCGCTTCATATCAAGTACCAGTAAAGTCTCAAGTTGTTATAAATCGACCCTTCTTCAATACGTAAAAACGGAAAGAGATAAAACCATGACAAGAACACTTTATTACCAAAAAACTCAACAAAGCAAACAGTTGACATCAAATTCAAGCAAAATGATATGTACTGTATAAATGATAACTAAATTCGCTCCAAAGCTTGACCAACTTTCTTTTTTCTCCCTCTCTTCATTCGTGGCTCTAGTGGTCCCGGTAAAGAATCAATCAGCTTTTCAGTTTCCATAAGCAGCAAGGAGTGAAGCCCTAGCAAGTTCTGCCACATCATTTTTGATCTCTTCACAGGCTTCTTGGTATATTCTACCTTTAGGCAAATCCTTGTTCAGATCCATTGTCACGTGAGCGTAGCACATACCTCGCTTTGTACTTGGAACACTTGATGGCAAGCTAAAAAATACCTTTAAAATTTTATCTTCTGACTATTGACCTGTTTACCAGCAGTGATTTGTGTTGCCCCATCAGTGACAAGTAGCTCTGGTTTGTAGTTGCCTGCTTGAGAAATAGCCTCCAGAAAGCCCTTGTAACGCCAAGTGTCCTCATGCGAAGAAATTGCATCATAAGTTGGAAAGAAAGTTTTGTCTGCGTCAGAGCAGCCAGCAGCCTAGGAAGTTATGAAAAATTCTATTGATAGCCAACGTTAAAAATACCCACTAGCAGAGGATAGTTGAAAGTCATAAGCTTGTTCGTTCCGTCACCTTGAACACCCTGCGAGTTTGCTTGGCGATTTTGGAGTTTCTTCGAGTTGATCACCAGATAGAACTGCTCAGTAAGCCTATTCACACCGTTCTCACGCACATTGATAGACCGGTAATTGAAGGCGACAGCAAAAGACTTGTTCTCATCCACTAAACTGAATTTATTAACAGTAGTAGCCCGAACAATTATACAGAAGGGAAAGCTACCGGGTATTACTGTTTTGTTCGAAGTACTATTTCACGTCTTCAAGCGTCAGAGTGCTTGTAAATCCTTGCTTTCGGCATAAAGTAGACTTCTGGTTTTGCACTTGCTTCAACGATGGGATTACCAAACCTTCAAGTTCGGCATCATCCTAAACTTTTTTTGTTCGTTATGTTGTCTTTCTTGAGATGAATCATAGCACCAGATTGAGTTTTGGGCCAACCATAAATCAATTTTTTCTTCGTTTCGGCAAACTTTTTCCTTATTCCAAGAAGCAGCAGGTCCTCTTTTCATCTGAAGCTAGTACTTAAAGATGAAAATCAACATAGGCAGAATACAAACATCCGCAAGTAAAGTAAAAATTTGACGGGGTAAAATGAATAATTTAGCGGGGTAAATCAGTAATTTGGCGGGGTAAATCAGTAATTTGGCGGGGTAAACAAGTATTTTGCTCAAAATTCAAATTTGGCGGGTAAAAAAATAATTTGGCGGGGTAAATCAGTAATTTGGCGGGGTAAATTAGTTACAGCCGCCAAATTACTGATTTACCCCGCCAAATTATTCATTTACCCCGCCAAATTTGAATTTTGAGCAAAATACTCGTTTACCCCGCCAAATTACTGATTTACCCCGCCAAATTATTCATTCACCCGCTAAATTATTCATTTTACCCCGTCAAATTTTTACTTTACTTGCGGATGTTTGTATTCTGCCTATGTTGATTTTCATCTTTAAGTACTAGCTTCAGATGAAAAGAGGACCTGCTGCTTCTTGGAATAAGGAAAAAGTTTGCCGAAACGAAGAAAAAATTGATTTATGGTTGGCCCAAAACTCAATCTGGTGCTATGATTCATCTCAAGAAAGACAACATAACGAACGAAAAAAGTTTAGGATGATGCCGAACTTGAAGGTTTGGTAATCCCATCGTTGAAGCAAGTGCAAAACCAGAAGTCTACTTTATGCCGAAAGCAAGGATTTACAAGCACTCTGACGCTTGAAGACGTGAAATAGTACTTCGAACAAAACAGTTATACCCGGTAGCTTTCCCTTCTGTATAATTGTTCGGGCTACTACTGTTAATAAATTCGGTCTAGTGGATGAGAACAAGTCTTTTGCTGTCGCCTTCAATTACCGGTCTTTCATTGTGCGTGAGAACGGTGTGAATAGGCTTACTGAGCAGTTCTATCTGGTGATCAACTCGAAGAAACTCCAAAATCGCCAAGCAAACTCGCAGGGTGTTCAAGGTGACGGAACGAACAAGCTTATGACTTTTAACTATCCTCTGCTAGTGGGTATTTTTAACGTTAGCTATCAATAGAATTTTTCATAACTTCCTAGGCTGCTGGCTTCTCTGATGCAGACAAAACTTTCTTTCCAACTTATGCTGCAATTTCTTCGCATGAGGACACTTGGCGTTACAAGGGCTTTCTGGAGGCTATTTCGCAAGCAGGCAACTACAAACCAGAGCTACTTGTCGCTGATGGAGCAACACAAATCACTGCTGGTAAACAGGTCAATAGTCAGAAGATAAAATTTAAAGGTATTTTTTAGCTTGCCATCAAGTGTTTCCAAGTACAAAGCGAGGTATGTGCTACGCTCACGTGACAATGGATCTGAACAAGGATTTGCCTAAGGGTAGAATATACCAAGAAGCCTGTGAAGAGATCAAAAATGATGTGGCAGAACTTGCTAGGGCTTCACTCCTTGCTGCTTATGGAAACTGAAAAGCTGATTGATTCTTTACCGGGACCACTAGAGCCACGAATGAAGAGAGGGAGAAAAAAGAAAGTTGGTCAAGCTTTGGAGCGAATTTAGTTATCATTTATACAGTACATATCATTTTGCTTGAATTTGATGTCAACTGTTTGCTTTGTTGAGTTTTTTGGTAATAAAGTGTTCTTGTCATGGTTTTATCTCTTTCCGTTTTTACGTATTGAAGAAGGGTCGATTTATAACAACTTGAGACTTTACTGGTACTTGATATGAAGCGATCGAAAAAATGGTGGTCTCACCTAATGAGACAAATATTATTGGCTTACTTTCTATTTATTTCCTCTTTGTTTTGGCAAACCTTTTCCTCATTCCAAGAAGCAGCATGCCCTCTTTTCATCTGAAGCTAGTACTTAAAGATGAAAATCAACATAGGCAGAATACAAACATCCGCAAGTAAAGTAAAAATTTGACGGGGTGAAATGAATAATTTAGCGGGGTGAATGAATAATTTGGCGGGGTAAATCAGTAATTTGGCGGGGTAAATCAGTAATTTGGCGAGGTAAACGAGTATTTTGCTCAAAATTCAAATTTGGCGGGGTAAATGAATAATTTGGCGGGGTAAATCAGTAATTTGGCGGGGTAAACAAGTATTTTGCTCAAAATTTAAATTTGGCGGGGTAAAAAAATAATTTGGCGGGGTAAATCAGTAATTTGGCGGGTAAAACAATTTGAGCCATAAAAAATATATTCTTGATTTATCAGGACTTTATGATTTCTAAAAAAACAAAAGGCATAGGGTACATCAATACGTTTAAAAAACATACAAAGCCTGCAATTTAAAGCAAAATTGGCAATTTGAACAACGAAAATAATGAATTGAAACAACAGGGAGCATGAAAGCAAATACGCGAAATGAAAACAAAAATTCAAAAAAGTTTTAATCTCAAAATGCATGCCGGATGACTAATATAGATATGACCCATACAAATCGAATACCAAAACCCAAATTATATTTTTCGCAAAAATTATTCAGCAAATACGATAATGGCAAATCGAGATCTACATTCAAACTGGCAACTAAAATGGTTTCCTTGTAACAATGAGGCTTCAGTTTAAGATATATAGGACAAAGTAGAGCTTTAGAAATCAATGCACAAACTGATGTAGACAATTACAAAATGTCTAGCGGAAGCCAAATTCTTCGGCAGGCAATCACCACAGGCTTCGGAGCATAGTCATGTGCAGAAAGCAGAGACCGAATCCTAGGTGGCAAGTGTTCCAACTCCTGAGCATATTGGCGGTCGAACTGTTCTCGGTCTACACTAAAATTAGGAAAAGAGCTAAATATTTCAAAAGTGAAAAAATTTATATGGTTTACCTGCGATTAAATCGATCCAAGGCGACGAATAGAATGTCCCTAAAATTTACATTTTTATTATTACTAAAAATATTTTTTGTTGTCAAGAAACATCAGAATTTGGTCTGGCTAGAAATATGAACATGCGTGATACAAAAATTTAGGAAGGTTGTCAAATTTTTATTTATGTGTTGACAATTTCGCCTTTTCAAAAACTTTCATCCAATTTGTGTAACCACCTATTTTTTTAACAAAATTAACATGCGAACAAGTCTTTATCATCCACCAGCTTTAGGGCTTGCAAAAACAATAACGGAAATGAATAGGGTATGTACGGTTAATGAAAAATTACTTATGTGTTGCGATTTAGATCTTCAGAAGGGCTAAAACCATAATCTTAACGCCCTATGTTCAACATTCTGAAAGTTTTTAAACCCTAGTAAAAAACAAATAATTTTATTTATTTTTTCAAATGTAAAACTAAATTGAAAAAACTAACCTGTAGATTGAAAAATGATCTGAAAAATAGATAAAAAAATTACTCCCACATAAAATCAGCCCAGACTTTGCAAAACTCACTACGCAATCCAACCGCTGTCTCTTTCTTCTCCCGATGTTCATTGATGAGGTATTTCAGAATCAAAAAGAGATTGCTTGTTTGCAAAGAATCCACAACATGTTGCCATAGACGGATATTCGCTGTCGACATCAATTGAGCAGGTATCACAGATCCAGTTTCCTAAAAAGTATAAAATATTATACGAAGCTTGAAATTATACATCAGACTTCTGTTTTACCTTATTATATATGTGGTAATTTAAATAATTTAATTGATAGGTTACGTAGAAAAAAATTAGGTTATAGAAATATATTTAATTACACAGCAGTGAGTCGATTTTTTTCTCGTTTCTAATAATAGTGGCAACTGCAGAGGATATTTGCAGACGAATATCTTTTATTTCAGCATCCAAGTTACGCAATGTGGAAGACAAGGCAAAAGTATTTTCGTTGACACTTGCGGAGCGTTGCTCCTGTAGCAACTGTTCTGTTCGCGCAGTCAACTTACGACTGTCCTCGATCTCTTTGAGCATGGAGTCGAAATCGTCAGTGATATGCTCTAATGTTCTGGTCAGCCTAGAGAGAAAATGACTTTGTAAATTTGCACGACTAGAATAATAATGGTGCAGAGATGAGGTTTGAATTTGAAACTGTGGCGCGAGTTTGAAAATCAGGATTGTTTTTGGGATTTATTTGGGACTGTTACTACAAAAAGCTATCACAGTCGGACCTGGATTTAGAGACCACTCAAGCTTGCTCTCGCCTAAGATTCGAAAAATTTCTACCTTAATTTTTACAAATTTGGTTTGAACATCCTGGTTTCAAATATTGCTTGATTCCAATCTTGCCGATTTTTTCCAGAATCATATTTTTTTTAAGAACCGAAATTTCGATTCAGTGACTCTCTTTTATCAAATTAGAGGATCACTGAATCCAGGTTTTGCCTTTAAAAAAAATTAGGATTCTAAAAAGCGATCGGCAAAATTTGAATCCTCGCGATATTGGGACCAGACTGTCTAAACAGAATTGGCAAAAACCTTCAAAATTGAGGTAAAAATGTGTTGGATCTTAGGCGGGACCGAACTTGTATGAAAATTTTCTAAATTGAAGTCCGAATTCAACCTAAATTTTAGAAAAAGTAAGCACTTTACCGATAAACAATTTCCTCGGGTAGCATAGTCATATTTTAGGTTCTAAAAAATTTCAGGCCACCTTGATTCTCCAGTTTATTTTTTTGCGAAAAACAAATTTTTGTCAAAAATAATCAAAAAATGGTAGAAACGCAGTAGAAAAAGTATTAGGCGACTATCGAATTTTTTTTGTAAGTGCTTTAGCTAAATTTTGGGCAAAAAACTATTTCTCTAACTTTGAAAATTTTTTTCTTCGCTGCAAAATTAGTCCATGCGAAAGTTTCAATCTCAAGCGATGTCTCTGCCCCAAAATATAACTAACGGCTGAACACTTTGTGTAGTCGACTGAATAGCTTTTTGGACGGACTCAATCTCCAGTCTTATTCTTCTGCTCTCATGCATATCCACATTCTCAGCACCAACACCTGTGCTCAAAGCCTCTTTTTCCAACTCTCTTGTATTCTCAATAATTTTGTTGACTAATAAGCCATGTCCTACTGAATCCTTGTCCATTGAAGCTATTCTAGCCCCTGAAGCATCTGACGACACAAAAGCTGCGGCTTCCTCATCTTCCTCGACCAAAAACTCGTCGACCTCAGCTTTTTTGTCTGCCAAATCATCTTCCAGTATCAAATTGCCGACACTAGCTGGCTGGGCACTGACCGTAGTTGTGTCAATCTCAGCCACCTTGGTCTTTTTCAGCTTAGGTGGAGGGGCTCTGGTGACGGCTGTTCCCGGCCTGGCCACTGACGTTTGTGGTCGTCCAGCGCTAGTCAATGGTCTAGGTACTGGAGTCACTGGTTGAGCTTCTTGTATTATGGATGTAGAAGCTGGAATATCAAAGAACTGGGGCTTGTCCTCAGGATTTTGGTTGGATAAAGCCCTCCTGGCTGAATCCCGTCGCTCACTTTCGGCTCCCGTCTCATCGGCTATGCCGGAATCCTCGCCTTTGGAAGTGCCTCCACTGGATTCCCGATCCGGCAGAGAGGCTCTGCTGGACTCGAGCATGGCTGTAGAGTGGGAAATCACGTGGGGACTGCCGATTCCCTCATCTCTCAGACCATTTGCATTATGATCCTCACTGGCAATAGAAGAAGAGCTCTTTTTTTCCTTGGATTTGGATGATTTAGAAGGCTTTTTTTTTGCTGGACACCTTTTCCTTGGAGCTTTTGTGCTCTCTGACCTTGGATTTGGACCTGGAGGACTCGTCTTTGGGTGTTTTGGACTTGCTGGGTTCTTCTTTGGACTCGGGAGCAGCCTTAGAAATCTTTTTTTCCTTGGAGGATGCATCTTTGGAACTCTTTTTCGGGCTTTCACTGACTTTGGAAGATTTTTTAGAACTGGAGGAGGATTTTTTCTTGCTGGATTTGCTGGCTAGATGGACCAGAGCATCGGAAGCCAGCTTTTGTAGGAGCAAGTTGGTTAGTTCAGGCTCTTTGCCAGCTATGATTTTGGCTGGCTTGACGTCCTCTAAACTGCCATCGATATTTAGCACATCTACTAGGCGCTGGAGAAAGGCCAGCTTGCTGTCCCTGGAGGCACTGGTCTTGGTAGCATCCAACTCGTCGGCACTGAATACATCAGGGTAACCGGTGCAACGCACAGTTTCGGTGACTATGTCATGCAGGAATTTGAATGGAGGACGTTGCAGCAATTGGTCGGTCAAAACGGGTTTTTGAATTAGGGTGGAGAATAGGTTTCTAGTGGTGGCTACATCCATAGCATGGAGTGGGCTACAATTGTTAGTGGTTTAGATTGCTAGATTGTTTATAGCGAAAAACAAATGAGAAAAAGACGCGCAGCATTGTGGAACATATAAATGTAACTACAACTCGATTCTTAACTATAATTTTTGGAAAATCCATAAAAATGATTTGGATTTTAAGATCATCAGATTTAAAAAAATCAATATTTTTTATGACAAAACTTTGATATTTTCAAAGCACTTGTATTTTCTGCTCGTTTGAGATTAAAATTATACAATATTTTACGAAAAATATCTGGACCTTCATCTCAATCATCAAAACATCCAAGATTTTGCCCTTGCCATCAATGAATTAGAGACTCAAATTTTCAGGAATAAAATGCTTAGAAAAAAGATTAGAGATAAAAACTTTTATGCTGTATATACTTTACTGATCAACCCCGATACATTAGAATTTCTTGAAAACATATGAAAAGTGCCAAACAAAAGAGAAAAAAAGTAGCCCAGAATCTACCAAAGAGCAGCATTCAATTAACGGTTAGAGCTTAGCATTGAATTGACTGGGATATCGAGAGGATTATAGAAGAAACTGTAATTCCTATGAAGACTGTGGGCCCTGGTGTAGAATCCGGTCCATTTTTTTATTTAGTCCCTCCTATCATTTTTTTTATTTTTAGGCTTCTGTGCCTAGGCGCATGGCAGGCCAGCGTTTGTTAGGAAGGACTCAAGCATATTTGCCAGACAAAAAGTCAAGTAATACATGTTTGAGTACGTCCTAAATAAAATAGAATACTCCACGCCTAATCAACAGGGGCTGCCATGGAAAAAAATGGAACGGATTCGACACTAGGGCTAGACTGTAGACCATAAAAACATCAAGAAGTTGGAAAAGCAAGGAAGCGGCAGTCTGGCAAGTAGAGTTGGTCGGAATCGATATTTGTACCGGAACCGGAATTTTAGATTTGTAAACACCGGAACCGGAATTTTAGTTTTGCTAAAAGCGGAACCGGAATTTGATTTTTGTAGAAACCGGAACCGGAATTTCACTTATGCCGAAACCAAAACTGGAGTCGAAAAAAAGAAGTTTTCGAAAAAAATCGCTGCCTGTTTACATGATTTTTTGTATATATTGATATTTAACACAAAATATTCGTTCAAAAGTTGAAAATACGCGTTCAAAATCAGCCGAGCAAGAGCAAAATTATGATAGAGTTGGCCTCGGAATTGATATTTGGACCGGAATCGGAACCGGAATTTTAGTTTTGTGAAAACCGGGACCGGAATTACATATTTTTTCGCGATCGGAACCGGAATCTAAAAAACGACCGGAATTCCGGTAAACCGGAACTTCCCGGAACCGGAATTCCGGGCCAACTCTACTCTACCACATCAGGCTGAGAGCAATTCCATGGGCAAGCAAGCAGTGAGCCACTTCGGCAACAAAGAAACTGAATGTGGACAAAAATTAAACAGATAAAAGGAAACGAAAAATGGAAGTTATTTCGGGGTCCTGAAGAAAAAGTATCGAAAAAATACGGCGCATTCAAAAATATGTGTCAGATTGCAAAAATTTGTGATTTCTCGACAAAATCAAACTCTCTCAAATATCACTGCAACAATTGTTGCCAAATTCCATTCATAGTATCCCCGCCAACCCCAAAAAGCAATAAATAATAGCAAATGAGATTTCTACAGTTATCAAAGGTACAGTTATCAGCGGTAGAAAACTAACTCAGAGCGATAACTGTAAGTCGACAACTGTAGAATTATCCGTATATTATACCAGAAATTCTACAGCTATTAAGGTACAGTTATCGGCGGTAGAAAACTAACTCAGAGCGATAACTGTAAGTCGACAACTGTAGAATTATCCGTATATTATACCAGAAATTCTACAGCTATTAAGGTACAGTTATCGGCGGTAGAAAACTAACTCAGAGCGATAACTGTAAGTCGACAACTGTAGAATTATCCGTATATCATACAATATACGAGAAATTCTACAGTTATCAAAATACAGTCATTGACGCTAGAAAACTGACTCGGAGTGACAACTGTAAGGGTGGGATTTAGAAGAAATTGTGCGGTATTACAAACAATTACAAATAATATAGATCATAGTTCAAAAATTTACGACCTCTAAACAAAATCGAACTTTCACAAATTTCACCGCAACAATTGTTGCCAATTTCCATCCATAGCATTCCCACCAATCCCAAAAAGCAATCAATAATAAGCAACATCCAATCCAAATATATTCACCATCTAACAAAAAATAATGCCAACAACAACTCCCAAGGGAAGATAATTAACTTCAAGCTGACGCACACACTTAACAACCTGCTTTCCAGGTAACCTACCTCTAAAATCTAATGACAACAAAAATACTCACACACACGCGCACCCTCAAGAGCATGAAATAATAAGTATTAGTACTCGAGCCAAAAAAGAGTAGTATTGTTGGAGTAAAGAAATGGTGGTGTAAATAGAATATTTTGGATAGGCTTTCTTCTAGTTTTTCTCCCACTTTCCAGCCGAGAAAAAAAGACCCAAGGGTAGAGAGCGCCAAATGAGTTCAACAATAAACCTGCAGTCATGGCAACCACATGGCTTCTTCGGCTTAGGCTCCTTGGGTAAGTTTCATTGCATTGTGTAGGTGTAACTAGTTAGCAGGTTGTTTGATTTTGTTTGGCTACTTTTTTATTCAGCCTGGGCTGGGGTGGTGAAAGTATTGCGCACTTTTACTACTAATGCTTCTGCTGCTTTTTGTGGCGTAGAACCGTCGTAGTAATACATTTTTTGTTCTTATTATTATTACAAGGTTTGGATGTTTAGAAGAAAGAAAACATGATTAGGGAGAAGAAAATGTAGGGACTCTTTGCTTTAAGTTTGTATGTATGTTGGGGTTTTTAATTGTTGAGAAATTTTTTTAATCGAGTAGGGTAGGGTTGGATTCAGTCGGTTGACAGAAGCGGTGAGTTCCCGTATTTCCTGTAATGAGGCGGCTCCCCAAAAATGCGGAAATGTACCCAAAATTACTTGATTTTATCGAACTGGTCTGTAAAATATTTTTCCACTTTCAAAAGGCAAGTTTATACTAAAAATGAGGCTGAGACTTTTGTCTACAGCCCCACAACAAATGAACCGCCAATTGATACAACAAAACAAACATAAAATGTAATTTTATAAGCTTCACAAATCAATGGTTACATTTCGTTTTCTGCTGGAATTTGGATTATGGTTTTTTAACTTTCCCTAGCGGCATAATATCCAGTGTCCAATAGAGAATTATAGAGGAAAGTGTGTGCTTTATTTGAGCATAAGCTTGCCTTTTGAAAGTGGAAAAATCTTTTACAGACCAGTTTGATAAAATCAACTAATTTTAGGTAAATTTCAACTTTTGGGGAGCCGACTTATTAGAGGAAATACGGCAACTGAAAACAGGTTTTTTGGAAAGGAACCGACCGAATCCAACTCTGGAAAGAGGGATACAGTCATATCTCTGTGTAACGCCACCCTCTCAAGTTCGTTTCCGCCTGTGGTCCGACACTTTCTGTGACTCAATTTTTGAAGTCTTTGCTTGTGCTTGTTGGTTAGTTGTAATCACAGATAAGCTTCGATAATCCATCACCTCTGGAACATCCCTTTTTAACTAGGTTCGACACCTCTTTACATCGATTTCGAAAAACTTATTCGGTCGAACGAAAACACAGACATCATATGTGACCATGAAATACATTTAAGGTGGTTCTTTTTCGCCTGATGCTGTTAAAGACAAAATATTCTTACATTATGATGATTAGCAAAGTAGATGGGAGATTCATTTTCGGCATGCAAGGATGGCACATCATACACACCTAGATTATATCTAATTAAATAATCTAAATTATATCTTATATAGTATTTGGACTGACTCCGCCACACTTTTTAAAAATTTGCTGTTTAGTGAACCAAATGTTTTCTGAGAACAGTTCATAAAGTAAATCGGACTAGAAAAGCACGAATCCGCTGTCAGAAAAGGTTTGGTCTTTATTTTTTGAACTTTTCCGAGAAAATTGGATTTTTTTTCGAGTTTTTCGATTTCGGTGATCAAAAAATGGTTTTCTTATTTCAGGTAAATTCAGGTAAATTATTACTTATATTGTAGCTCGTGAGATAAGCTACAAAATGAGTGGTAATTTGCCTGGAAAAGGAACTAGTGTACCTAAAACAGAAGCTATTGATGAAAGCATACGAAGTGATCTCATTGGCGAAGTGATCTCATTGGCGAAAAGATGCCGTTTGCGAAAAGATCTCATTGGCAGAAGTTTCATTGACGAAACAATTACGCCCCGATTATTCAGCTCTTTTAAGCACTGACCCTAAGTTTTCGAGTTAGCAAGGGTCAATTTCACAAGAAATATTAATTTTAGGGACGGTTTCAGTGTACCGAGTAATCGAGGATCCACTTTAGTGCAATTTTGTTTTGTTTTTACTGAGCACTTACATCTTATATGAACATGAGGCGAGATCCATGTGAGAATATGCGTGGGCAGATCCAGACGACGACAATAGTAGAGCAGATTCCAGAAAATTACAGGACTAAAATATGTTGTGGTAATATAGTTTTGTTCTGGTTTTTAGCCAATCATACTTGCTTATCCTCAGCGATACTTGGGAGAGTGCCAAAGGGTTTGGTAGAAGCAGGGATTCCAACTCCCGCCTTAGGACTAGCGGACTAATGAAAGGAACAGAAAATTCGTCATCATTCTAGAAACATATTATAATCTGCACAATTTTTTTTACAAAAACCGTATAATAATAATCTATAATAATCCGCCTGTCCGAAAGGGGCGAAATTTACCTGCTATGTATTTTTTCAATGTCGCTTTTTATTCATATTTTTCTAACAAAACGGTGTTGTGATGTTAATAGTCAGAATTATTATTTTAAAAGTCGCGCACATAAAAAAGTTGGATTAGAAACATCAGTATCAGAAACTAATAATTTCTTTTAGAAGAAAGGGTATTCTTTTATGGGCTGAATATTTGATAGTCGAGTTCGAATCACAGTAGGAACAAACTCTTTTTTTTAGCTTTTTCGAAGCTATTTTTCTCTTTCCAATGACTTCAGGTGTTTTTTTACTATTTTTCAATAAAAGCAATATCAAAGTCGAGTAACTGGCCTAAAAAGCGACTGGCATTACTTTTTTGTGTAAAAATTTTACTTTTTATACCAAATTTAGCCTTTATGAATCTTTTTTGTCCTGTACTTTTAAGGACGAACTATCAATTGGCGAATTCGAAATATTCGAAAAATGAAAAAGTAAATGTACGAAAAAAGTCAAAAAGTAACAATTGTACTTACTTTCACTTTTTCTTGCTCACTTTCACTTTTTCTTTTTTCAGCATTCATGTAATGATAGCTTGTTATAACGGGTGGTCAAAAAGTTCGGAATGGATTTTCAAAGCTTTTTATCTTTTCGTTTTTGTGATCATATCTAGAATGTTTTGATATGATTGTGTAGCCCTCATTCTCCTCTTTCGAATGGTATATCATTCGTTATCAAAAAGTTATCGAAAATGGCTGATCTCCGTGCCGGAATTGTGCGACTCCATGAGCAAGGTTACAAGGTGACGGAAATTTCGCGGATGCTCAACACCTCCTAGTCAAATGTATCCAAAGCAATCAAGCGTTTTGAAGAAACTGGAACCAATGATAACAGACCAAGAAGCGGGCGCCCAGTGACTGCTTTGACTGATGAAAATATCCAACTGATTGTGGTGATTGATGGTGTGGGCAGGCGTTTCTTACGATTCCAAGTCTCCACTCATCTTTGTGCCGAATGGAGTGAAGATTGATGGCCCAGAATATCGTCAGATGCTCGAAAGCAAGGTTCTCCCGTGGACTGAAGAAAATATGGACGGCGAAAGGACTTTCCAGCAAGATGGAGCACCTTCGCATCGAGCAGTGGAAAGTCAGAACTGGATTGAAGAGCACTTCCCCAACTTCATCAAGGTTGACTCTCACTGGAGCGACAATGCTGCCATCAAGGGTGACTGGCCACCAAATTCACCCGATCTGACTGTGATGGACTACTTTGTCTGGCCGTATCTGCAATCCAAGGCCTGCTTCAAGCCCCACAAAACAATTGCTGCTCTGAAGGCTTCTCTGCTGAAAGAATGGGACGCGATTCCACAAGAGATGATCCAGAATGCCATTGACAATTTTCCAAAACGTCTTCGTTTATGTATTGCTGCAAATGGTGGTCATTTTGTTGAGTGAAATAAAATTGTGATATGTCGTTTGAAAGAGGAGAATCAGGGCTTTCTAACGGTACTAAGTTTGTTAATATATGACCACAAAAGTGATAAGAAAAGAGGATTTGAAAATCCATTCCGAACTTTTTGACCACCCGTTAAATTAGAACAGCAGAGCTACATAAGGTTGTTATCACTTGTGAAAAAGGTCAAAAAACTTAATAGTACAACAACTCGACTTTGATATGGCTTTTACTAAAAAATATTAAAAAAGCACCTGATGTCATTGAAAATAGAAAAATAGCTTCGAACAAGTTGGAAAAAAGAGTTTGTTGCTACTGTGATTCGAACTCGATCATCAAAAAAATTCGACAGTAAAAGAATTTCCCCCTTCAAATCAAATCCCTTTTTAAAAATGGGTCAATCTTTTTTGAGTGTTTGTTTTCTGTATGCCTCAATTTGCAGAGCATTTTTTGAATGAATTTTGTAATTCTAATATTCATGTTGCTAATGCAACTTTTAATTCTGCACAAGTTATGCTGACATTGCAACACCGAGTCTTAACAAAATGTGCCTCCAAAACGACCTTGAAAATACATATTAGGTACATTTTGTCACTTTTGAGAGGGTGGATTATCAGAGAATATCCCAACTGTCCAATTACCTTATTATCGCTGACTAGATTCTGACTTGAACCGGTACCTTCACCAGATATGTTAATTGATAGGGGCACATACCAACTAGAACTCAGTTCTTGCCGTCGACTTCTTATTTTCACCTTGAGAGATGGCAAGAACGAGTGGTTACAGTAGGGACACACACTGTTCAAATTAGAATCGTCAACATTCCAGCCAGCCATAAGCTCTTCGTCATAAATCACGGCGTTGCAGCTGGAACAGGCAGAGCAGGAGCACAGAACTACATCTACAACATTAGAAATTTAACAAAAAAAAAATTAGCGGTTGTTAAATTTCCCGGTAAATATACTGGTGATCCGTATTCACCGAAAATCGATAAATAGAAATTTTTAATAACAATAACAGTACCATAGAATTTCTCGTATAATATACGGAAAATTATACAGTCGTCGAATTACAGTTATCGCGCTGAGTTATTTTTCCTCCGTCGATAACTATACCTTGATAACTGTAGAGTTTTTCATATAAAGTAGAGAAATTCGACAGTTGTCGACTTACAGTTATCGCCCTAAGTTAGTGTTCCCCGTCGATGACTGTACCTTGATGACTGTAGAATTTCTTATATAATATCCGGAAAATCCCACAGTTGTCCACTTACAGTTATCACTTTGAGTTAGTTTTTTACCGCCCATAACTGTACCTTGATAGCTGTAGCATTTCTGGTACTTGTTTAGCCCCCCCCCCATACTCGGGTTTTTTGAAAAATGACCCAAATAACTTCCCGAACTTATTTTTTCTGCTCAATACGATGAAAGAAACATACCGAAACACTTCCTAATTAAAATTTTCCGAATTTTGTGAAAAAAAATTGTTACACACCCCTTGGGGGCAGATAGTCTTTTTACCACATTTTTCTTGATGCAGCTGGGCAAAAAGACGCTCTTAATGAATTTTAGCCTTGGTCCCCCTGTTGTTTTTCGCCTTAGGCAAAAGAAGGCCAGCGTATTTTAGGTCGGACTCAAACATATCTTAGAATATGTTTAATTTTGTTTTAACATACGCTGACCTACCCTTGCCTAAGCCTAAAGCCTAAAAAGTAAAAAAACAACAACAGGGGGACCAAGGAAAACTCACACCACCATCGAGGGATAGGGTCAATCCGATCTTGAAAATCTATGAAAACCATTAAAAATGACCTATAAAAGCACCATTGTTATCTTTGATCCAGAGATTTTTCATTTCCGCGATACTCTCCGGCAAACTCTCCCGCATCCAGAATTCAGAACCCAAGATGTCGCCACTAGTCCCGAATCCAGTTGAAAGGCTGGATCACTGTAGTCGATCTGGTTACTGGCGTGGTTGTTAGAATTAGAATTCTCTTCGCTGGAAACAGACACACCAGAAGTATCTTTAGCAGAGTAGGACTTGTTTAGGTTTATAGCTTCGTTGACTAGATTGTTGATGCCAGACTTCTTGAGCAACACATTTCCTTGGAGTACGACTTCATCGTAGCCTGAATTTAACGTTTTTGGCATTGTATCTAGTAATAACAGGTTTTCAAATAAATTTTTTATGGAGGCTTTTTCAAATTTTTTTTGTCATAAGCTTAAACTAAATAAATACTTAAATAAACAGTCAAACCTTTATTATTCGCCATCCCAGGGATGGCGGACCATATAGGGTGGGGTTAATTGGGCCCGATCTTACAAGTTGTTAGTCACATGAAGGGTGGCCAATAACCAGAGTAAGTAATCCAAATTAAAAATAAAGTACATTTGGCCAACTAAAGTACAATTTAATCATTTCTCGTCAAAAATGCCATTTTATCCTACAGTCAAGTCTCGATTTAACGACCACCCTGGTGACCGACCCAGGTGACCGTTAAATCGAGGGTGATCGTTAAATCAGTGATCGTCGAATCGAGACTCGCCTATATTTTAAATCCATTCGAAAATGAAAATTTTCCTGTGAAATCTTGAAATTTCTAAAGATGTAGAGTCTGAAAAAGTATAAATCTTTAAATCAATTACATTTAGGTACCCTGTCGATAACCTAGGTTTGACTGTAAAAATTTTTTGGTCTAAAAATTCTCGGATATTCAACTAAAAATAAAATCAGTAGAATTGTGACCATTTTAAAATACTACAATAAACAACTATTTGAGATGTTTTCTTTGCCTAAAATGTTTCCTATGAATAGTTACAAGTTATAAATACCTTTCAAAGCCTGTTTTCTAACTTGATGCACCAAGGATGAGAGACTAGGAGAAATCGATAAGCCAGAATTTTCTGAAGCATCGTCCCTGTTCGCTGCATCCAAATTTTCTGGAAAAATTCATTTCATGCTCCCTACATATCAAAAGAAAAAAAATTACCCGACGTCTGACTTCTCATCAACTTGCTGACAATAGGTGAATTGGCGATGCCTTTGAACCAGGAACCGCCTAGTTTGTAAGATTTTTTGCGACTACCATCTTTAGAGTTGCTATCGGCAGTCTCTGCGGAAAATGGCACGGCTGAATGCTCGCGTATGAACTTTTGCCTGCTTGGGCTGAGAAAGGCTTTTGAGGAGTCATTACCAGGTTCGGTGCTTAGGCTGATTGGAGAATCTACTCCTAATGGGTCAAGATTTGAGTTTTCCGCCTAGAATAACGAATGAGCTTTGTAGATAACAAAAAGTATTACATTTGAGGCAGTAGACTCTTCCTGGTTTTCTTTTGACTCTTCCAGTGGTAGCACTGTCACAGACAATGAGCCGTCAATCTGATAAATGAAATTTTTATTTTAAAATTTACAGTCAAATTCAAGTCAACCGCACAGTTAACTGATATAACTGTATGTGAAATGAAGTAAAGTTAACTGTAAATTTGACTGTATACACAGATTTTAGCAAATTTCACATTTTTCGCAATCTAACCCCAAATTTTTCGTTTTTTTCTGTCGTTTGAAGAGTTTTGCGTCCATTTGAACATATTTGCCTTCAAGATTTTACCTCCAATTACTCAACATATGTTCGGTCAATTTATTAGGTATTTTTGTGTTTTTTTATAAAATTGGTTATCTTCAACTTTTTTGGTGCAGTTTCAAATGAATATTTTTTTATTTTTAAAAATGGTGGTTTTTGGTACTTTTCAAAAATTATTGGGGAGGGGGGGGTTTATGTGATAGTAGCATCGAAAATTTTCTAAATAAAAATAGATTGCAATATTCATTTTTACGAAAATCCGAAAATTTTCAAGTACAGGAGAACAATTAGAAGAACAAGTGAACAACCCAACACTTTGTGAACACGCTTAAAAATACCTTTTCGTCATTCTCCTTGGTAAGGTCTAGCTCACTGCTATACAATGAGTTGTTAGAATTGGAGATGTTCAAGGCTTGCAAGGACCTAGCAGAAATATCCATTTCAGAGCCCTCAGTATTCGCAGTCAAATCCATGGAACCAGAAAACGCATTGCTGTTTGCGAAATTGTGAACTTGATAGATGATCCTGCTGTGCTCACGGAATAGTGTGCATACTTGCAAGCGCATTCTAAGCCGAGACCAAGCATCTATGGCTGTTAATCTTGCATCTGATGGCCATTCACCTTGCATTAGGGCACGATGGTAGATGCCGTAGGTGACTGCATTCAGTTGGATACCCATTCTCCTCATTTTGAGTAAAACTTCAGTCGCTAGTTCAGGCCTGAATAAAAATTGTTGATCACATGTTTCTTGATCACATGATTTTTTCTCAAAAAACAATATACAAGTTGACCCAAAATAGAAAAATCCATTATAGACTTTCGATTTTTTGTCATAACTTTTTTATTTTTCCACGTCTGGGCGAAATATTTTTTAAAAGAAAGAGGCGACATTAGCAAATCGAGTAGCCCTAAACATTCAATGTTATCACTTTGCCAGTTTTGATAACTCGAGTTTTTTTAACAATTTATGTTTTGAAAATTCTCCTGCATCGTGGTTCGATTTGCTAAAGTCTCTTTTGTCTTAAAAAAAAACTCGTCGAGACGTGGTAGACCAACCGAATTAGTACACCGATCGGAAAAAATAAAAAAAATATGGCGAAAATGAACTCGGGAGTTTGTAATGGCCATATGGTAATCTGGAAAACATCTGGCCAGATTAGAATTTTTACGATGTTTTAATTATACTGGTGAATCACATCTGAAAGAAAATGTGTCATCAAAACTGTTGGACCCTAGACGATAACGAACTTTCTGGGCACCGGATGGGGGGGGGGGTAGGACAGTGCCGTTTTTTTCAAACATAAAATAATTTCAGGGTTTGAGAGAGCGAACCTGTTATATTCGCCACATTCATACATCAGTATTCTGTAGCACACTGAAAAAATTCTGTAGCACACTGAAAAAAAAGCACTGCTATACTTGATCATGAAATGGTATATTGCTTCTTTCCTAAAAAAGAATATAGACCATTTCTTAAATAATAGCTTAATTTTTTTACCATGCGGCTCAAAACCTAAGTATTTGAAAGTTATTTAAAAACTAACTAAAACACAAGATCGCGCAATTTTTTATACCTTGAAGGCAAGCTTTAGCATTTCTCCTTGTTCCTTGATACTTCTAGCAAAGATGGCAATTGCAAAAACCATAGTGAATATGCGTAAAATAGTAATGTCCTTGGCCAGCACAGCGCGCTTTCTTCCACAAATTTACCAGCTTCAGCCAGAGATGTCCTATTCTGAAATGCATACATATATACTGTTGGACCCTAGACAATATAAAACAACAGAAAAAAAAAAATAAATATCTTACTTCTTGCTTCGTCCTTATGGCCCAGTTTTTTAGACCGTCTAAAATAGTAATTTAAAAATAAATATTTCCTTCATAAATCCACCGACCTGACTTATGTGGTGTATTTACAGGTGAAGAAAGGCCTTAAAAATTAAATCGAAATAAAAAAATTTGGAGCAGTTTCGGAACACCACCCAGTTAATTTTGGAACACTCATCCCGTCAGTTTGTTTTGGTTCCCCAACGTAATTTTTCACAAAAATGTTGATTTCGGTTTTTTTGTCGAGCTTTCACTGTTTGAAAAAGAATTGTAAAAAATTATAAAAAAGCTGATAAAACTTAAAGAACCATGAATCCTTATAAGCACAGCAATTTGTAAATTTCGAATTCGCGCGGGACCACCCTAATTTTGTCAATAATGTTTTCGAGTTGTTTGTTGTTTACATGTAAAATTTTTTCAGAATATAGAACCGTTTACTAGTCGAGCCAAACGTTGCTCGTCTATGCCAGATCGGACGACTTATCCTACTTACATTGCACTATAACTACTAAATTCACTATTAAATGGAGTTCAAATTTCAATGCACACAAAAAATTAATTCAAAAACATTATGGAGAAAATTAGGGTGGTCCCGCGCGAATTCGAATTCCGCAAATTGCTGTGCTTATCAAGCTTCATGGTCCTTTAAAAAAAAGGTAAAATAATTTTTTTGTAATAAAATGAGCTTGGGGGACCAAAGCAAACTGCCGGGGTGGATGCTCCGAAAGTTAGCCAGAAATTCGACTAAAATCTCACAATTTTTTCAGCCCTAGCCCTCAAGATATGTTCACTTTCAAAAAGATCGTGATTGAAGACTTCCGGAAAACATTCATAAGTGTAGCTGATCTCAGATTTGCGATTGCTCAGAATTTCTGGAGGAGGAACAACAACTGTGCGATTTGACGCCTCTATGTCATAGTCCAGCAATTTCAATTCGGTTTTTAGGGTTTTTTCTAAAAAAAATATGTGAAGTGGTATTTTCGCAAAATAAACAACATACCTTGCACAACTTTTTCAATACAATCATCAAAGAAAACATTGTACGCATTTTTGTCCGATACAAATGACCGCTCCTCGATGAACCTGATGAAGCACTGAGTCTCGGAAAAGCGCTTGTAGAAGTCGGAAGAGTTTTTGTCACGAGATCGAAGAAAAGAGTCCAGATTGAACAAAGCACCCGTATCTGTTGCACTGATTTCCCTTGGAGCCTTTAGGATGGGACGCAGGTGATTGGAGTAGCCAGCCATTAAGGAGCACATAAACCTGATAAAGGGTTTGTTTAAAATAATTAAAATATTTAAAAAATTAGTGTACCTCAGAAAGGCTTCTCGAATCAATAGTTCCCAATTTGCTTTTCGGATTTGAGACTGCTGATCAGAGTCTATTGAAGTGCCTTCATTAACCTTCCGAGAAATTTTCAAGTCTTCAGTCAACTGCTTCGAAATGGTTTTCTAACGAAGATCTCAACCTCTTTAGAGGCCTAAATAGACCGGATATAGAATTTAGCAAAGAAACATACAAACTTAAATAAAAGAACATGTTCATTGAACAGGGTTATGATTTGCCCTTATTTATAAGCTTTGCATTGATTTCAAGACTTCAAATCATATATTTGTTTAATATTTTACATCAAAATCTTATTTTTAGCACCAAATAGCAATAAGCACTGGATTAAATAGAATATTTTCGCTAAAGTGCTCTGAAATGTTCTTATTTTGAGAAAAATACTTTTATTTTCAAAAATTTGAGATTATGACCCTCCCATTTGAATGGCTCTACACATATTCTTCAACCTCCAGAACTTCAACCAGAAAATTCTTCAACCGGTTATTCTTCAACCTGTTTATTTATGACTGGTTCATTTTTCAACCGGTCTATTGACTAGCCATATAACAAATAGTATAGTCAGGCAATAGTCCACTAATAGTGCAGTTGAAGAATAAGCCGGTTGAAGAATTGGGGCTGAAGAATTGACCGGTTGAACGACTGGTAGTTAAAGAATATGTGTAGAGTCATTTGAATATCTTTCGTTAAAATTTGCCTATTTCCTTATTTTTACTATTTTTACAATTTTCGGATGAATTTCAGAATAATTAAATATTTTAAAAAATAGAGAACGCTATTATTTATTTTTCTTTATTTTTTCATGATTGAAGAGCTCAACTTAGACTAAGATTTGCATGCCAGACTAATACAGATGATTAACTTACTTCTTGGGCAACATGCTTATTTTAAGTGACTTCCGATTGATTGAATGGCTCACTGTGGCCGTATCCAAATCAAAGCATGTGACATCTGGCGGGGGTTTGTCATTTAAGTCAAAGTACCTAAGCAGACAGCTCGAAAATTTGCCCAAAAAAATTAATCATTAAAAAAAACCTGGAATCAACCCCGGCAATAAAGGGCAAAGGAGCATGCAAAACTCCGGCTGAAAAAAAACATTATGGCTGCTTTTAACACAGAAGAATAAAAATTACCTAAAGCAAGTGGACATTGAGGTATATACGGGCACTGCCAACAAAATGGAAACATCAGTGCACAAATAGTTTCTGAGACTGACGTCAAAAGCCAAGGTCTTAGAGAATGCACAAGAATCTTGAAAAAAATTATCAAGTAGAGTTTTGGGTATTTATTGGATGCTTATCCCCCCTTTTTTCTGGGAAATGACCCAAAATCAGGTCCTAAGCTATTTTTCTTCTGCTTAACACAATAAAAAAAAGATTTCTAAACATTTTCTTAACCAAAAGTCTGATATTTTTTGAAATTTTTACTTCTACTCTAAAAGGTAGATGGTCTATTTAAGGTCATTGTCGGTGATTCGTCTGCTTTTTTAGGATTGGACTTAGGCAAGGGTAAGCTAGCTTATGTTAGGACGGACTCGAAAATTTTCGTCTTACAAAACATAAGAAACAGCTTTGAGTTTGTCCTAATGTGCGGTCCAACCAGAGGCGTAGCCAGAAAAATCTGACGGGGGGTACTAAAGCCCCCGAGAGGTCATTTTCCCTACACCGTTTTCGAGTTTTATAGTATTTTAGTTAACGATCTTTTTCGAAAAACCTGACGGGGCGCTATAGCCTCCTCAGCCCCCGTCTCCCCCCTGGCTACGCCCATGGGTCCAACCCTTGGCTGAGCCGATAAATCACTGAAAATGACCTTAAATTACCTGAAAAAACCTTAAAAATTTCACAAAAATATTGTGTTAAGCAGAAAAACACAGCTTATTACGTGACTTTGGGTCATTTCTAAGAAAGATGGGGGCATCAACCAACAAGTACCGAGTTTTGTAACTTTGGTTTTGACCATGACTTTTTGTAGTCCGAATTTCAGAATTATGTAAATGCAGATCGGCTCAGTATCCCAAAAAATTTTTTAGTATACTATTTCAAAAACACAATTTTTTGGCCTTGCCAATCCAGAGGCGATCCACAGACCAGGGCTACAATCACAGGGGCACCAAGTGAAAATCGTGTTTTTGGCATTACAAACCAAAGGTATTGTCGGCAAGCAAAATTAGTTAGCAAAAACAGAGGCTCAAAAATCGGACTACAAAAAGTTGTGGCCAAAACAAAAGATGCAAAATTATTCAAACACCCTATAAAAATATCATGATAGAAAAATAACCTTTTGTTCCAATAAAGCAAGGAACATGGCAAGAATAAAATTCTCCGAACCAAGATTTTTTAGCGAATCTATAAAATGGAATTATTTGTAGTAAGTATCCATTTTGCATCAGAAAATTAGAATTACCGACAAAGGTTGCTCCAGAAAGTGGGATTTGGCTGTCATCGTGGCTTTCGAATGATATCATGTCAGTGCCTAATTGAACAAGCACACGGGGTCTACTGGGCGATGGAAAAGGGACTTCGTACATCTAGAATTTTCAGAACTTACATTTTTTAATTTTCTAATTTCGAGGACTTCACACTTAATTTGTAACTTTGTTATTTGAAAAACAAGCTAGAATCGCAACATTTCCATTAAAAAATATACTCAAGCCTCGGTAATTTGTGATCCACGAAAATTCATACCCGCCTAGGATCCAAAACTTTTTTCCCAGCATTTTTGCATTTTTTTCAATCTCGTGTAATTAGTCTGGTCACAAATGACCGACATAAAATTTCCAAAAAAATTCATGTTATAAAAATTTCACGCAAAAAAAATTTTCACTTCACATTTTTCCTATCGTGCCGTTAAAAATAAATTCAAATTTTAATTTTTTATTCTTTACTTTTTGATTTCTAGTGGCGTTCAAAATTTTCAATTTTCATTTTCACTTTTCAAATAGTATCGAAAGATTTCCAGCCTTGAAAATCTGGCAGGTTTTTTTTGTTAGACCTACCATGTGTGAAATATAACGCTCAATAGGAATTTTGTGCGGACCACTGATCGATGCACCATATATGAAAAATAGCAGCCTTCTGAAGGCTCAAAGAAGGGATAGCGAGACACTACACAGATGGACTTGTTACAATGATATGTTGTCTTAAATCATAGTAATTACTTTTTTCTCCAACCTAAAATTATAAAACCTTTTCCTCTTGGTAATTCTCCTTCGACTCATCCAGATTCTTTTCTTCGGCAAAATTAGACAATTCCAGCACTTCAAGTTGAGATTCCGTCAAAGTTTTTGTAAGTTTCATAAAAAGTCAGTGAAGCACCGTAGTATTTTGTCCCTTTCTAAAATTTGAGTTTTTAGTTTTAAGTTTGCATCACAGATATTAGGCAGACCTCGTCGGTTAAGACACATGTGCTGAAAAGCTTTTCAGCTTCTTTTCTGTTTTCTGACCAGGACTCGATTAAGGCACCTAAAATGTCGAATATTATGATGGTCAACACTAGGGTGGTGCGGTTACGGTTTATTTTTGGATCCGGTTTATTTTTTCTCAGACATTTTTATCAAAGATTTGACAGAAATTTTTACATTTTGCGGACCCCTAATACTAAAATTTTCTTCTTCTTCAAAATGGGATATTAACGTAGAAAAAAATAAACAATAGTTGCACTAAAAACCCGGTTGACCGAAAGAAATCAGGAAAAAAAAACCGGTTAAAAAAAACCGGTCGGTTTTTTTTCGATTTCTTTCGGTTAACCGGGTTTTTAGTGCAACTATTGTTTATTTTTTTGTACGTTTAATATCCTATTTTGAAGAAGAAGAAATTTTAGTATTAGGGGTCCGCAAAATGTAAAATTTCTGTCAAATCTTTGATAAAAATGTCTGAGAAAAAAATAAACCGGATCCAAAAATAAACCGTAACCGCACCACCCTAGTCAACACCACCATGAAGAATCAATGAATGAAAAAAGGGCGAAAAAAGTTCAAGCTACAGGGTACCCATTTTTCAACTTCTGAAAAATCCTCAAATCATTAATTAAAAAATACAGTTGCCGCTCAGTTTAACGACACCCCAAAAAGTTCGTTCCCGCCTAGGGTCCGACACTTTTTTAGCTCGATTTTCAAAAACTTTTGACCGTTTTCTTTGACAGTCTGGTCGCAAATATCGCAAGGATTCCGATTTTGCCGATCGTTTTTCAGAATCATGAAATTTTTCTCTCCGAAAAATCCAAATCTCGATTTAACGACACCATTTTTCATAAAAGAGTGTTGTCGAAAATCGAGCTAAAAAAGTGTCGGACCCTAGATGGGAACGAACTTGTCGGGGTATCGTTAAATCGAGCGGCAACTGTAGCTTTAACTCCGAAATCTTTGTCAAAAATGAGGAAGGGGGATGATTATTAGACAAAGTACGGTAAACAGAAAAGGTTTTTAGTAGTTATTCTCAAGTTAACTATTATATTTTTGCTTTATCTGCTTAATTTTTTTCTTAAAAATATTAATTATGTTTTCCACACAATTATAAATTATCAAACAGCAAACCTAAGCCTTGAATTTTTTTCAGAGAACATACACTAAGTACCCTTATGACATTTTTTCTGGTTTTTTTTTTGTGGTTTACCCAGGTATGACTAACCCATCGGAAGGCAAAACATAGGCACATTTTGAGCCAGAGACTCTGTTATATCCTTGATTTTAGGAAAGCAATCCAGCACTTCTGGCTTGTAAGCTATTCTTTTGCAACACGACTGAGATTTTTTGTAGCATACGTACACAGCTGAGCCTACCATAGCCTGAATTTTTTGTATATAAAGTTGAAAATTTAAAAAAATATTTTTACCTTGTTCAAATTCTTGTCGATTTTGTAGTAAGTGTGCGGGAACTTCCCCTTATTTTCTATTATAACACAAATATGGGTGATGACCAGCTAAATAAAACGATATAAATAAAACTGGCATGGGGCGTTTCGTAACTTTTGTATAAAATTATACAAAAGTTACGAAACGCCTTATCATAACGCCAAAGATTTGAAATTCAAAATTCATTCTTAATTTTTGTGAGGCTGGGTGTATTATCATGTGATGTTTTTCTATTGGTGTCTAGTTTTTCTTGCGTGATTTTTATGTGTATTTTTCCGGTTGTTTAGATGAAAGAATTCAAGTGGTCTAACAATGATGTGGTCGAGCTGCTACAGCAATTGAAGAACAAAAAAGTAAAGCTGAACGATGTGACTGCCTACTTTATGGAACAGTACAACAAGAAGTGCACTCGAATGACGATCCATAACCATATGCCAAAAGAAGATGCCGTGAATATCTACTTCAGCCAAAGTGATTTCGTGTAAAATATTGCACCATTTTAAAACGCTTTAAATTGCTGGTGATTTAAGGCCACTGCAAACTAAGTTTGGTAACAAATGATTGCGTTAAAAGAAAGCACTAAATACCGACTCTACAAGAAGATTCAGGATCGCGTTTTTGCATGCATTGATTGTACTGAGTAATTACTTTTAGTTTTTTCAATCGTCCATATAATCTAATAAAGCGTTTTCAGTTTGGAATTCCGTCCAGTTCCGGTGCCTATGATGAAAGAAACCAATCATTAATTTTCACTCAATGGGGGAATCCATGCCTCAGAATGTCGCCTTCGGCCAATAAACGAGCTTATTGCTAGAGATATTGATCGTGTGATGAGAGAAGAAGTCGAGAAAAATCCGATGATGAAACCTCAGCAAGCGCATGAAAAGGACAGCAGCACGCGCTCAAAATTGCAATTCAGCCTGGACAAAGTGGTAAAGAGCCATCATCGATTGCTATCAGATTTCCGCCTTGGCACAAAGTCCGAAATGCGTACTACCGGCGAAGAAAAATGGCTGCAACCAACGTGAGGGATCCTTTTTTGCCTCCGAAGGTCTACAACAACACATACTGGTCTTTGTGGCTGAAATTGAAGAGAGGTTGCTTAATATTTAATAAGATTCGCTCAAAGATTTATGTTTTCTAGATGGCTTTCGTTGGCTGATAAAAAGAACGGGCTGGTGGTATTCGCTTCGGACGATGATTACAAGGCCGCTGCTCAGAGTGCTTTGGTGATGGCCGACGGAACTTTTGATTTGTGTCCGATTGGATTCTCTCAGATATATGTGATCCACGGACTAGTGAGTCTTTTTGTGCGAGTTGTCTTATTTAGCTGTAATTTGTAGTTTCACGGGGAATGGATAGCAGTTGCAACTTGTCTTATGAAAAACCGGTTAGAATCCAGTTATGACATAATCTTCCAGCACATTCAATCAAAATGGGCAGAGCTTGGCGTCAGCCCGATCTTTGAAGCATTTCATTGTGACTACGAAAAGGCAGAAATGAATGCAGCGACAAAAGCGTTTGGTATTAGAGTAATTTTTTAACTATTTTTGCACAAATTTGGGGTTTATGATGCTGATTTAGAATATTCGAGGGTGCCTATTTCACTATTCCAAAGCTATTCTGCGCAACACAAATTCTCTGGGGTTCAAACGGCATTACGAAGAAGACGAAAGGTTTCGGGGACTTATCAGGATGACTATGGCGCTTCCACTTCTTCCAAAAGATCAAATGGCTTCAATATGGAGAAATAATCTAAAGGGTCGACTGGAACTGGCTGGAGCATCCACTTTCTCCGAATATTTTGAGGGCCAATGGATCAACAAGAAAGCTGGCTTGTGGAACTTCTACCGAATAAGGCATAGAACCACTAATGTCTGTGAGTCTTGTAATTCCTTCTTGAAACGGTTCGTTACCTCTTATTTATTTATTCTTCAAATGTGAATTTTTTTATTAATAGTCGGAATGGGCTCTTCGTCGTCCAGGGTGCAGTCTACTTTTTCAATTTCTGTGGAACCTACAATACCAGCAGTCCGTTCGCATCATCCAGCTGCGAAGTGGAGACAAACCAAAGCCACCAAACAAGATATATGCTGAAATGAATCGTAGGTTGGATAATTTATGGGCCGAGTACGAGGTAAAATATTTTCATCGATGTTTGGTTACATTGAAACGGTTAAAAATAATTTAGGAAAACACCGCTAATGCCATGCATGATACTAGTATGATGCCGGATACCTTGGAATTCCTAGCCATTGCCAGCCATTTGCTTGCTACTGCTGAGAAAAAAGAATCAAAGATAGCCAGAAGAAAGCAATTCGAAGAAGTCTTCAGCAGATGCGTAGGGTCATAAAGAAAATATATCAAAGTCAGTGGAGAAGAAAGTGCTTTTAATTGATGATAATGAAGAATCAGGTTTGTAGCCCAGATAAAGTTTGTGAAATGACATCAACTTTCAGACCCTTTAGATGCGTCTCTGAACGACAATGAAGTGGTTCTGTGCAAATTTAATATCGCGGTGACAAAAGAAGATATGAGCCGACTTTGCCCTGGAAAAATGCTCAATGACAACCTGATCAACTTTTACTTGAGCTTATCGCTGATCGGTCAAAGCATGATGATGTGCTTCTTGCGTGATTTTTATGTGTATTTTTCCGGTTGTTTAGATGAAAGAATTCAAGTGGTCTAACAATGATGTGGTCGAGCTGCTACAGCAATTGAAGAACAAAAAAGTAAAGCTGAACGATGTGACTGCCTACTTTATGGAACAGTACAACAAGAAGTGCACTCGAATGACGATCCATAACCATATGCCAAAAGAAGATGCCGTGAATATCTACTTCAGCCAAAGTGATTTCGTGTAAAATATTGCACCATTTTAAAACGCTTTAAATTGCTGGTGATTTAAGGCCACTGCAAACTAAGTTTGGTAACCAAATGATTGCGTTAAAAGAAAGCACTAAATACCGACTCTACAAGAAGATTCAGGATCGCGTTTTTGCATGCATTGATTGTACTGAGTAATTACTTTTAGTTTTTTCAATCGTCCATATAATCTAATAAAGCGTTTTCAGTTTGGAATTCCGTCCAGTTCCGGTGCCTATGATGAAAGAAACCAATCATTAATTTTCACTCAATGGGGGAATCCATGCCTCAGAATGTCGCCTTCGGCCAATAAACAAGCTTATTGCTAGAGATATTGATCGTGTGATGAGAGAAGAAGTCGAGAAAAATCCGATGATGAAACCTCAGCAAGCGCATGAAAAAGGACAGCAGCACGCGCTCAAAATTGCAATTCAGCCTGGACAAAGTGGTAAAGAGCCATCATCGATTGCTATCAGATTTCCGCCTTGGCACAAAGTCCGAAATGCGTACTACCGGCGAAGAAAAATGGCTGCAACCAACGTGAGGGATCCTTTTTTGCCTCCGAAGGTCTACAACAACACATACTGGTCTTTTGTGGCTGAAATTGAAGAGAGGTTGCTTAATATTTTAATAAGATTCGCTCAAAGATTTATGTTTTCTAGATGGCTTTCGTTGGCTGATAAAAAGAACGGGCTGGTGGTATTCGCTTCGGACGATGATTACAAGGCCGCTGCTCAGAGTGCTTTGGTGATGGCCGACGGAACTTTTGATTTGTGTCCGATTGGATTCTCTCAGATATATGTGATCCACGGACTAGTGAGTCTTTTTGTGCGAGTTGTCTTATTTAGCTGTAATTTGTAGTTTCACGGGGAATGGATAGCAGTTGCAACTTGTCTTATGAAAAACCGGTTAGAATCCAGTTATGACATAATCTTCCAGCACATTCAATCAAAATGGGCAGAGCTTGGCGTCAGCCCGATCTTTGAAGCATTTCATTGTGACTACGAAAAGGCAGAAATGAATGCAGCGACAAAAGCGTTTGGTATTAGAGTAATTTTTTAACTATTTTTGCACAAATTTGGGGTTTATGATGCTGATTTAGAATATTCGAGGGTGCCTATTTCACTATTCCAAAGCTATTCTGCGCAACACAAATTCTCTGGGGTTCAAACGGCATTACGAAGAAGACGAAAGGTTTCGGGGACTTATCAGGATGACTATGGCGCTTCCACTTCTTCCAAAAGATCAAATGGCTTCAATATGGAGAAATAATCTAAAGGGTCGACTGGAACTGGCTGGAGCATCCACTTTCTCCGAATATTTTGAGGGCCAATGGATCAACAAGAAAGCTGGCTTGTGGAACTTCTACCGAATAAGGCATAGAACCACTAATGTCTGTGAGTCTTGTAATTCCTTCTTGAAACGGTTCGTTACCTCTTATTTATTTATTCTTCAAATGTGAATTTTTTTATTAATAGTCGGAATGGGGCTCTTCGTCGTCCAGGGTGCAGTCTACTTTTTCAATTTCTGTGGAACCTACAATACCAGCAGTCCGTTCGCATCATCCAGCTGCGAAGTGGAGACAAACCAAAGCCACCAAACAAGATATATGCTGAAATGAATCGTAGGTTGGATAATTTATGGCCGAGTACGAGGTAAAATATTTTTCATCGATGTTTGGTTACATTGAAACGGTTAAAAATAATTTAGGAAAACACCGCTAATGCCATGCATGATACTAGTATGATGCCGGATACCTTGGAATTCCTAGCCATTGCCAGCCATTTGCTTGCTACTGCTGAGAAAAAAGAATCAAAGATAGCCCAGAAGAAAGCAATTCGAAGAAGTCTTCAGCAGATGCGTAGGGTCATAAAGAAAATATATCAAAGTCAGTGGAGAAGAAAGTGCTTTTAATTGATGATAATGAAGAATCAGGTTTGTAGCCCAGATAAAGTTTGTGAAATGACATCAACTTTCAGACCCTTTAGATGCGTCTCTGAACGACAATGAAGTGGTTCTGTGCAAATTTAATATCGCGGTGACAAAAGAAGATATGAGCCGACTTTGCCCTGGAAAAATGCTCAATGACAACCTGATCAACTTTTACTTGGAGCTTATCGCTGATCGGTCAAAGCATGATGATGTGCTGCCTCAGGTAAAAATCATTAAAAACACTTGCCTACCTACCAAAAATATCTTTTAGGTCTCAGTTTTCCATACACAGTTCTACGAAAAGTTATCTAGTGAAGGTGTCTCATCAGTGAAAAAGTGGACGAAAACGATGGATATTTTTCTGAGTGATCTTCTTCTGATACCTATTCATCATGCTTCTCATTGGTCACTCGTGGTATGCTTTAATCTGTCATGAAGCAAGTTGAATTTTCAATTAAGGTAGTCAAAGTGAGTAAGCAACGACTAGTCTACTATGATTCTCTTCACGGTGATGGTAGTAAATACCTTTCCCAGATCAAGTGAGATCATTGCTCTATTTGTTTCATTAGCACCTATATGTTTAGAGAGTTCTTGCGAGTGGAGTCAGCTCGAAAAGGTTACAAGGGATTGGATGCAAAACTGGCTGGCCTTAATGGACAAGGTATATTAAAAATATTTGCTTGTTATACCCTTAAAATTTCACAGAAAATTGCGATGCAAGAGAACGGTTATGATTGTGGGCTTTTCCTTTGTCGATGGAGAGACTAAGTCAAGTGACCTGTTCTCAGAAAGATATGAATCGATTCCGCGAGCAAATGGCCATGGAAGTGGCGACTGGAGAGTCAAAGAAAAATTGAGATCTTTTGATTTTTATGTTTATCTAATCCTTTTTCGTGCTATTGTTATTGTTGATGTGTTGAATAAACCAAGATTTTGTTTGTGTGGGTGACGCCCTTCTTGACTTTTATGAAAAGAATGAGAAAAGTTGAGAGAAGTCAAAATCAGAGGTTAGTTTAGGTCGATGATAAAAGAATAGATTTGCTGGTACCTCAAGGCGGCAACGTAAAAACTTTGCTATGAAACAAATAAATATGGATTGTAGGCTTCTAAGTTGTAAAGTGGGCGATACGCCTTTGAAATATTGCGGGTGCAACCTTCATAATCACGATCTTCGCAAATCATCCAAATCTTCACACCATACCGAGATTCAGCTGTCGACTTAAACTTCTGTTCTAAAATTTGTGAACGGCTCGCAGCAATTTAAAAAAATACTGTGAAACGAGCAAAATAATATTAAACAAGTGTTTCGAAATCTTAGACACAAAAGGATCCCCATAAAGTTGTGCCTTATACGACTATAGTAGAAAAAATAGGGAGAGCAAAAAGATACAAGGAAACACAGCCGACCGAGCAATAAGCAATAATGAAATTTGAATTTTGAAATCCTTGGCGTTATGATAAGGCGTTTCGTAACTTTTGTATAATTTTATACAAAAGTTACGAAACGCCTACGCACCAATAAAACTTCCAAATGAAAATCTTCTTGAAAGATAAAAAATTACTTGATGAGGGACGGCGTCTGTTCTCGAACGGCGTGTTGTGAAATAAAGGCCATGGGAACTGTTATTTACATTTGCAGAATGACCGTATGGAGACCTGCAATCACGAAAAGGTCAAATAAGTACAGGAGCGAACTCTTTGACCTATCAATGATAGTTGCATCTGGCATCGGCTTTTCACCGCGGCCCTCATCAAGTATGCCTATAAAGCAACAGAGAATGAATTTGTGATTAGATCGACATTTTTCACCCAAATCCATCAATGGAGGTTTGTGATAGCCCCTTCGAAAGCACAAAAAAGCAGGATGAGACCGAATAGACCCATGGTTCAAATCTGCTGGATGACCATATGGCGTGGTAGCAATGCATTCGTATCCTTCTGGAGTCTGGAGTAGAAAAGTCGAAAATAAGAATGTTTTCATTGTTTAAAATACCCTTTCTCCAAGTCCAGGAAATATCACAGCAATCTGAGATTAGCATAAAGGAAAATTTGAAGCAGTAAAAACTAGAGTTGGGTATGCGAACTTCGAGAAAATCGACGTTGATTTTGATTTTTGAATGTCTAATTGAAAACAAATTAAAAATTTGTATGTACAATTTGCTATCAATTATCATTTGAGCATCTTGCGGTATAACTACATTTTGCCTTTTCATTTCATGCTTGCGTCATTCTTGGTTCAATTTTTTACAGTTTCAGCAAAAAAATTAATCGAAGTAAATATTCTATCCACACTTTTTTAGACGAATTTTAATCGTACATATTTGGGTAGAAACAGATTTTCTGGGTTTAAAACAAAATTTGTAAAAAAGACTTAAAAAAAATTCAGGTTTTTCTTGTGTCACCTTTTTGTTTCCCACATATACCCAAGATAAGCTCAGTCATCCAGCTATGCAGTTAGGATAATATTATTTTTAAAATCGAACTACCATATTCTCTCTAATAGAGAGACCATCCCACCCCTGCGTTCAAAATCGTGTTTGTGGCACTGCGTTTTTGACCCACTTTTGAAAACTTGTCTCAGGAAACTTATACCTCAATTTTTAGCCAGTGAGATGACTTACAAATTGAGGGGAAACTTGCCACAAAAAAAATTGAAAAGGGAGCCCAAAACACAATGCCAAAAACACGATTTTGAATGAAACGGGGGCGGGGAGGGCTTCTATTAGAGAGAGTACGGTATGCCACTACACACGAAAAGAAAAATCGGTATGCGATGGGTGAAGAGATTTTGTCACCGGTTTCAATTCGACACCGGAAAATCAAATCAAAGCTGATTTTCTAGGGTTTCGCAGTCTCTCAACTCTAGTAAAACACACATCAGTTATAGGCGCCACAGGCTCCGACACATTGTTTCCACTTTCATGTACCAAAGGTGCAAGTTCTTCAGCTTTGTCTGTCAGACCAGCAACAATGAAATACTCGAATAGACGACGCTCATCTTCACAGCCCACAGGATCCAAATTCATACTAAAAATACTAGGTTAAACACTTTTATATTATAATATATTTAACGAAAAAGCATCTGAGAGCTGAGAAAATGGGCTAAACACCTTTGGAAAATATGCATTTTGCCCGAGATCCAGAGATCCTCAGGGGGAGAAGGTGAGTTATAAGTAATGGAGCTTGATAGAACTTTTCACAGTAAAGTAAAAAACTTCACCACAAATGAGGAATTAACACGAAAGCAAAGAAATCCATTTAAGCAAATATATCATAATAAAATTTAGACTTGTTTTCAGGGGTGGGTTATTGCCCGGTCAAAATCGTTATGAGAAATGTATTGGGCAATTTCTTTTTTTGTAATTTATTCTATTTTGCGGGCAAACTCTTTTCATCCACTACGTACTGTACGTCACTAATTGTAGAATTTTTCGTATATTTCGTATATTTATTATACGAGAAATTCTACAGTTATTAACGTATGGTTCCCATCACACATGAAATTTTACAGTTAACAAGGTAAAGTTATCGATGGGGGAAAAAACTGACTCAGGATAATAACTGTACGTTAATAACTGTAGAATTTCTCATGCATTATATGAGCAGTTCGACAGTCATCGAAAATTTAAATTAATCGGTGAATTACTGTGTCGATATAGCCTAAGAATTTTTCGTATATTATCCGAAAAATTCTACAGTTATTAACTTACAATTATCGATAAAGATGCATATTATATGCCATTACAGTATTTCATCTAATAAGTGCCCCCGCTCTAATAAGCGCCCCCCCCCTTGACTTTGAGGGGGAGGCGCTCAGTGTAGAAGCAATATTTTGCAAAGATATTTGATACGTTTTCTTAACTCCCACGAGCTCTACCGATTCTACTTTTTAGATTTTGGTTGAGCACCCGAAAATCTTGAAATCGAATTCCAAATTTTCCGATTTTAGCGGGTTTGAAAAATAAGCGCACCGGGGCGCTTATTAGAGGAAATACGGTATGCTATACAAGAAATCTTACAGTTTTTAACGTACACTTATTGACGGGAGAAATTTTATCAGGATGATAACTGTGCGTCGATAACTGTACGTTGACAACTGTAGAAATTCTCGTGCAATCCGAAAAAATATTTTCCCCGATTTCTAATTTATTGGACAAAGTCTAAATTTTGCTCGAGAAAAAAGGTCGATTTCTCGTTAGGCAACCACGGTTTTTTACAAAATTGATAATTCTCAAAACAGGATTCATATTAGAAAAAGAATAGAATAAATGATAAAAAGGTTACTTATTAAAAAATTTGCCTTTCTGAAAACACACTCGTTAAATAAAAAACAATGTGTGAAATGCAGTATTTCGGCACTTCAAGCTTGAAATCATGTAGTCCTTAAGTCCTCTCAAACACAATGCCAATGATACTTGGAAATATTTTGAATGGAGTTTTAGGTGCTGTCACCCTATTTTTGTAATGATGTAAAGAAAAGATTAACAGATAATCCAAAAGACTAAATACTAAAAAAACACTTTACATCTTTTTCTAACAAAATTAAAGAAAAAATAAGAATTTACTTTTTATCATATTAGATAGCAAGACTGTCAACATTCGTAAAATGTGTAAAAAATCGGCAATTTATTCAAATTTAAAAATGACATTACTCAGCAAATATTTACAGAAAATATACTCGAAAATGTTCATTTTAAAAATCAAGATTCTTACCCAATTTTCAAATTAGAGAAAATTTTTAGTACCATATGAGAATACCGAAATTTGGCTCGGCACTGGTATTTTCCGTTTTTTTTCTGATTTTCAGTCTTCAGTTGAGAATTCTTTCTCTCTTATTGGTCTTTTTTTGTCATTTTTGTGCTTTGATCTTCGGTATAATTAGCCTTCGGATTTACCGTATTTTCTCTATTCAAAAACCCCTCTCTAATAATTAGCCCCTGAGAGGTGATTGAAAAAAACTAGCCGCTTTCCAATAATTAGCCCCCCTCCGCCTCACTTAATAGTTAGCCTCCCTATATTAATTGCCCTCCCTCTCATAATTCATCTTCTGATTCTTATAATTTTTCTCATAATTCTCAGCCATTAAACAAAAATTAAAGGTCAAACAATCTGACAGAGATAAACTAGAACATCTTAAACCCAAAACTTTTACACAACATTCGCACACGACAGCACTCAGTGATCCTGAATCACCCTCAATGATCTTAAATTATCCTCAACAGTCTTCAACCATCCTGAATGTGGTTCTGAACCACATTCAGGTATCATAAGACACCCTCAGTTTTCTCAGCCTAAAAAAGTAGCCATATTGATGGTTCAGATGGAATCCAGCTAACTTTCGTGCAATCCATTTTTCAGCTTAGGCGGAAGGTAGACCAGCGTATGTTAGGACGGGCTTCAACGTGTTTTCCGAACTACAATTAAAAAAACATGTTTGAGTGTGGCCCTAACATACGCTGACCTACCCTTGCTACCCAACCCTCGCAAAACCAAAAAACTCATGTGGCACTTTAGTCTATAGCTCACCAAACCTAATGTTTACATACAATGCAGTCAAAAAAATAGATCACTCAATTTTTACAAGAAAATTTTTCTTCAATCGTAAATTTATGTCTAATATAATGTTCAATATGGTTTTGTCTTGCACCTAGTTTGTAGCATTTTTCCTCCTCTATCTAACGGCGTTGAGCACGAGTTTGGTAGCGTATTTTTTCCAATAAAAGCCCTTCCGAAAGCCGATATTTTTTAAAATTTATTCTTTGCCTTTAGACCAATTTTTCATGCTATCGAGATGTAGCTGGAAATCTGCGCTACATTTCGGTACGGCATCTAACCAAAGACCGATTGGAAGTAGTTGGTCAAAAGCGCAAAGTTAAATTTAAAAAATACAGGATTTTGGAGAAGGCTTCTAAATAGAATACAGTCGCCTCTCGATATAGTGACACCCGTCTCAAGTTCGTTCCCACCTAGGGTCCGACACTTTTTTACCTTCTTTTTTTGACGACTTTTGCCAAAAGTGATTAGTCAGTCAAGTGCAAAAATCGCAAGGATTCCGATTCTGCCGGTCGTTTTTGGAAATGACAAAAGTTTTGCCAAAAAGGCCCGCGCCTCTCGATAAACTGACACCCATTTTTCAAAAATAGGTGTCACTATTATCGAGAGGCGCGGGTGTTTTTGGCAAAACTTTTGTCATTTCCAAAAACGACCGGCAGAATCGGAATCCTTGCGATTTTTGCACTTGACTGACTAATCACTTTGGCAAAAGTCGTCAAAAAAAGAAGGTAAAAAAGTGTCGGACCCTAGGTGGGAACGAACTTGAGACGGGTGTTACTATATCGAGAGACGACTGTATAAGGTGATTTGGAATTAGAGGAGGGAGACACATTTTTTACTCCTAAAATGCACGAAATTGTTTTTTCGGACTATAAAGTGATGAAAAGTAGTTAAGTCCTCGCCAATTCGAACATACGAAACCCGTTGCCGTAGATGGAAATAGTCTTTTAATTTAGAATTCAATGCCCCTTAACAAAAATATTTATTATTTAACGACAAAAGGTGCATATCAACAAATCACAATTGATCTTTTTGATATTATTCTTGCATATTTCTACAAAATTAGTAGTGAATTTAGTGCATTCACCAACAAGGTTGCTAATAGTCAGTCAACAGAGATTCACTTCCTTCCATCAACAGCGGCATTTTTCGCCCCAAATGGGTTGTAATAGTAGGGTAGCGGTCGCAGGTGCACTAGCCTCGATGTATCAGGTTGCTGCAATGACTTCCGGAAACGGATAAATGGCTGCACCACTCTTTGGTTGTAGTCAGCTGAAAAATTCAAAATTAAAAATATGCTTCCTGATATATTAGCAAATTAAAAATACAGTTGGACTTTGATGACCCGGCCCGAATTATTGAAGATCCAAATTTTCAAGAGCGAAATTGTAGGATGTGAAAAAAAATGATCAGTAAACTCGGGATCCTTACGATGTTTTGAACCATACTGTCAAAATAAAAGTGGTAAAAGAAAACAAAAATTGAGCTAGAAAAAGTGTCGGATCCTAGGTGGAAACGAACCTAAGGGGGATGCCGGGTCATCGAAGTTATTGAAGTGTTTTAAGATTAGCTAGCCTGACCATGATGAATGAAAGTATATGTTATATATTGATTTCGAACGCTAAACCAGGCATGGACACGGCCCGAATTTTGGCGGCCCGGCCCGCGTCTTTTTAGTCTTCAGCCCGGGCCGGGCCGGCCCGGAAGCCCTGCTTCAAATATACTCAAAAAAATTTCGACAAATATTTTCGACAAATCTCGGAAAAATACCAGTATTTTTCTCAATTTTGTAAAAAGTACGGTGTTACGCACTTTTGATTAGAGAAGATACTAGAAATATACCGGTATTAATCTCGGAATTTTGAAAATTGGTATTTTCGGCAACCCTATGAGGGAGCTTTGGTTGGGTGTTTTAGGCGGAAAATTCAATGAGAAATATAACCGGGCTTCAGGGGCGGGCCCGGCCCGGAGCTTTTTCGGCCCGACCCGGCATGTGTCCACCCCTGCGCTAAACTGCTTAAAAAAGGCATATAGAAGGATACGGTAGTTGATATCTAAAAAGTTCGGAATATGTTTTAGAAACCTTGATAAGGAAAAATATTTTCACGCCATTTTGCAGCACAGCCTCCCTTCTCAAAAAAGAGATCAAACAACAAACTTAGATAACAATGTTACCAGTCTTTTCATTATTCATTATTCTTGTTGGAAAACTTTGACCGGAAGATTTTTGTAGAATCACACTTCAGTTTTTTACTAGCTCTCCTCAGCATTTTTTTTCAGAATTCTTCCGCTTTCTCGTAAAATAGTCTGTCTTTAGAAAACCCGGTTGCAGAGGCCAAAAAAAAATAAAGCAAATTTTTTTGGTTATTTGATGCTATTACTAGGGTTGGATTATTGCGGAATCTTTGGGAAAAATCTTAAAAACCGGGTAAAATTTTTTTGAGAAATTTCTAGCAAAGTCGGGCAAAATCTTTTTCTTCAACTACCTACTGTTTATTGATAACTGTAGAATTTGAAGTATATTACCTAGAAATTCTACAGTTATTAACGTACAATTATCGATTAACGCCCATATTATGCAAGAAATTTTACAGTTATTGGCCTACAAACTGATCAGGATGAAAACTGTAAGTTGATAACTGTAGAATTTTGAAAAAATTCCGAATGATCCAAAAAAATTTTGCTCAATTTCTAATATACTGAACAAAATCTAAATTTTGCCCGTTAAACAACTGGACAATTACCTAATAATTTTCTTGTTGGCCATCCACGAAATTACGAACCGAAAATTTTGTGTATCTTATCAAGGCTTAGGCCCTTGACTAAGGGTCCTTTATTTTTGAGAAAGCGGACTTTTTATAGTACAGAACTCTTGATAACGCGAAACTTTTAAGGTCGCTATCAAAAGATTCTTTGAATCGAAAGTCGACTGTATAGTTAGACCTTCTAAAATCTCAAAAATCCAAAATATCTACCTTGCTCACTTTTGCGAAATCTCAAATACAGAGCAGCTGAGTTAGAAGGTGAGCCAATGGAAGAAAAAGCAGGGTCACTGGATCCCATCACAGCAGCTTCTGATCCCGCAAAAGTAAAAATGACCAGCAAAAGGGCTAAACAACACACAGGAAGTCTGCTTCCACATCTTTGATTCCCAAAAATATTTTTCTGGTCAACAGCACTCATAGCAAAATCCAAAACTTTGGAGCAAAACTGCATTTTTAGTCAAAAAGTCAAGCAACACGGCAGCTTGGAAATAAAATAAAGTAAGCAAAGTCCAAGAATTTGAGTATTAGTAGTCAAAATGCAGACAAGGTTTTGAATTTTCAATCCAGGTGGGCGAGCAGATTCCTTTGTTCTCGGGGTTGGAACTAATGAAATAATAATATAGCTACTGGAATAAGTAATGCTCCAAGTGATGGCACTTTTTACTGAAAATTCAACCACTGATTTATTTATTACAATGATGACACCGGTTACAAGAAATGCTGTTTCTTTGTATTTTGATGAGCGAAAAGAAGAATTGAGGGCGAGAAAAAGCATGTGAAAAGCCCAATATTTACTTGTGTTCTTTGGCTAAAATGTCGAAAGGAAGGTTTTTTGCAACTGTTGGATAGGTGAGAGTCACCTGCATTATTATAAATTTTTGGTCACATGAAAAAATGAAAGAGGATACTAGACACAAATGTAGGCTTGGAAAGCGGGGGAAATGCTGATGGTTGGTTTGGGTAGTGGTCGATAACCTTTGTGCTTTGAAATAGGGTTGGGGAGGAACCAAATTGGGTAATGGTATGATTCGACGGCTTTAGAGATGAATTTTTTGGGCTAATTGTATACCGGACCCCCGCCCCCATCGCGAAAAATTCCCCATGAGTTTTTCACTGGACTACAGTCAAACCTCTCAATGACGAACCCCCAAAAGTTCATTCCCGCCTAGGGTCCGACACTTTTTTTACCTCGATTTTTTAAGATTTTTCTATTTCTGTTTTTACGGTCTGGCTGCAAATATCGTCAGTATTACGATTTTGCCGATCATTTTCGCGGAAGAAAAAACTTTTGACCTTAAAAAAGCAAAACCTCCCGTTAACGTAACCGTATTTTCAAAAAGCCTTGAAAAACCTGTGCGGGCAGAGCCCAATACCGTATTCCCTCTAATAGTAGCCTTCTCTAATTGTAGCCCTTCTTCCTTTAATAATGAAACCACCTCCCCCCCCCTCAAAGAAGGTGGTTAAAAATTAGTGACGCCGGGGGCTACTATTAGAGTAAATACGGCATAGCGAAAAACTCAACAGGGGGCGGGGCTCAGGCATAAAACTCTCCTATCGTCACATAGGGAATCATGATACTATACCGAAATTCGACTGCATTATAAGTAGGGTTGTCGAGTCGAGTACTCGAAATCGAGTAATTTCGAGTATTATTCGAAAATTTCGAGTTTCGAATATCGAGTCGAGTCGAGTACTCGAAAATTTCGAGTTTCGAATACCGAGTCGAGTCAAGTACTCGAAAATTTTGAGTTTGAAGTATAGAATTAAATAATTAAAAATGTGCTCGAGGACCAAATTTTTTCTTTTTTATGGCTTATTATGCCTTACCAACTTCACATGATTAAATTTTTGACCTAAATTTCGACAAAAATTCTACTGGAAATCGAATAATTTCGAGTATTATTCGAAATTTTTCGAGTTTCGAGTATCGAGTCGAGTCGAGTACTCGAAAATTTCGAGTATTGAAAAGATTTCGAGTCGAGTACTCGAAAATTTCGAGTACTCGACAACCCTAATTATAAGGCTTTTAAAAATATAGAAACCAAGGCGAATTTCAAGCCTTCAGAAGCATTTAAGCCTTTTATGAACAAGTGTCAAAATTATTATTGAAAAAAAACTAGATATTGTTATCTAAAATTTCTACCTTTATATAATCACATATTATGTCATAGAAATAATACAAAAAACTTAAATTTTATAAAAATTAAACTCGAAAAACAAGCAAATAATAAGAAAACGCATATATCAAATACCCATGAAAATGAACATGGACATTTTCACATATATAATCACAACAACAACACAAATACTGTCTGTGCGCGTGGGTGCCCTTTTGTCTAGAAATCGGAGACAAAGGCTGAGCAAAGTTTATTTCAATTAAAAAGCCAGGACAAGCCAGGAATAGCAGATGCCAACAGACCAACTTCGTCAGTAGTAATTGGCCGGAAGGTCGCAATGACTTGCCAAAACACGCAGATGTATCAACTTTTATGTGAATTGCATGTTTAAGCTGAAACAGGCGGTCAAAAAAGTACAGGTATTTTGGAAAAATTTGTTTGCCAGCACATGCTAGGACAGTATTTTTCAAATTTTTTGATCATTTTTGGAAATAAAAAAATGATGTATCTAAAAATATTTTTTTTTGTTTCTTGGTATTTTCAGGAGTAACTTAAAAGTGATCTTTTATCAAAAGATCTTATTATTTTAAATTGCTTTTCTGCTAAAAAAATCTAAATCCGAAGAAAATTGCTCGTATACGACACAGTATAAAAAGCTTGTAAATGCAACAAGAAGATTGAAATAAAAGTCTGAGTTTGAAAAATCGAAGCCACCAAAACCTTTGTTACCGTTTTAACCTTGATACTGGGTTTTTCCATGAAAACTCAAAAAATTATGAAAGCCTTGCCTCATCAATTTTTCTTTGAAAATGGAGGGAAAAACTGAGCTACATGGGAGCTGTGCAGTTGAAAATCACAAAAAAATCTAAAAATAACTGAAAAATCGGAAAAAGGCGAAAACTCCGATTTTTTAAACTGGCGCGCTATTTTTTAAAATTACAAATGATCTGAAATTTTTTGTTTTTTTATAACTATAGTTGATTTGCCATAGCTGATTAAATAATATGGGTCGAAAGCGCGAAAAATAAATTAGTGAAATTGCGTATTATAGGAAAGGATGGCTGGCCTGACTCAGCCCTGGCTTTGCTCTGTCTCCGAGCTAGGGCCATAGAAAATATTTTTAACACCTTAGAGCTGCAGCCTAATTCGAAGAGGAAAAAGGCGAAGTATACAGCATTGGTAAAAAGATCTTTATATCGAAGTTTTTTCAAACCCGATAAAAAAGTCAAGAGGCACTTTTATGGGGGCAAGCTTTACAGTGGCTATTTTTCTTAAAAAAAACATATTTCTGCTAATAACCCCCCTAATTTCAAGTGGTCTGAAACAACTGTTTTATTAATTTTTAGAGCTCTGTGAAAATAGCCTGTAAGATTTGTACAAACTCTGACAGGCATTTTTTACAGAGTTACAAAAGTTAAGAAAACAGAAATTTCAGATCACTTGAAACTGGGGAGGTTTTAAGCAGAAATATGTTTTTTTGAAAAAAAGTAGCCAATCAAAACTTCAATATAACGGCCCCTATAAAAGTGCCTCTTGGCTTTTTTAATAAAGATCACCTAACCAGTGCTGTAAAGTTCGCCTTTTTCCTCCCCGAATTAGGCTCCGGCTCTGAGATATTAGAATTTTTTCTATGGCTCTAGCTTGGAGGCAGAGCAAAGCCAGGGCTGAGCCAGACCAGCCGTTCTTTCCTAAATCCGTTATTTCACTAATTGATTTTTGCGTTTTCGACCCATTTTTTTAATCAACTATAGGTCATATAAGATACCGAAGCGTATGCCAGATTCCCAGCAAAATTAACTTGCGTTGGAATCCAAACCAAAAAGTGGGTCAAAACTTTGGAGATTCCAAATGTTGAAAAGCCCTTAATTAGAAAAAAGACGGTAAGCATCCTCCAATTAATTTATCCCAAATACCCCAGAGTTACGCAAAGATCAGATCAGTTACCTTGAACCATTCAGAACCACTCCAGACCTCTCTAAAACAATCCCAACCAGTATTTAACTATCCTGAAGCAGTTTTTAGGGTGGTTAGAGTGGTTCAGGATAAAATTCTGTGCGATTGAGTTTATCAAACGGCAAATCTTATAAGCGCATTCGAATTTTTGCAAGAACTCTACCCCCCCCCCTTTCAGTAAACTTCCAAAACAACTAACTTACAATGGCTTTTCTCGGGTGAGAGTCTGAATGTTCCTAGTAGGGTTGGCCAATAAGAAAATTTTCGAGAAATTTCTCGGTTTTTTTCTAGAGCAAAATCTAGATTTTGCTCGCTATTTTAAAACTCGATTAAAAATATTTTTTTTTGGAATTTCTGAACTTTTTTGTTGAAAATTTGGCTTTTTATTTGTTTTTATCGACGTACAGTTAACTGTGGGGCAAAAAATGACTAACGATTTTGCTCGATTCTGCACGGTGTTGGAGAATTTTCTTGCGGAATTTCTCAAAAATATTTTGCTCGAGAGAAATCCCAACTTTAGTTCCTAGTCATTTTCGAACTAGAAAATTTGAATTCCCGGATTTTTTTTGCTATTTTGACATTAATATTGTCACACCAGTTCATATCGATCTGACTTTTTTCGCACCCCTGCCAAATGCTCGTAGGTCTAATTGGATATCGCTTAGATAGATCATCAAATCGAGCTTTGACTGCTACAGAATTGTCTAACGTAGTCTTTTAAAACTGCAAAAAATAGCTTAAATTTATCCAACCTTAAAAATTTTGCGCCCTTACTCCAAAACATGTGACTGAATTTCACTAAACAAAAAATCTGCATGTTTTCTTCCAAGCTTACCTACATTTTTCCCAGCAATAATTCTAAGTCAACAAAGCGTGTTTTGAATGTCAACTAATGACTGAATGGGTGGGAATGCAACCACCAATATTTATATGAGCCAAATTGAGTTGTTTTGATGTGGTTTGTTTGTTGTAATCGTTTTAAAAATTAACTAAAATAAGATTTTTAAAGACAAAAATGGCTAAATTTAGCTGTTTGTACTCTAAGGCTTGTAGAAAATATTTACAAATATGAGTTGTTTTTGCTTTTTGCTCAAAATTAAATTAAAAATTGTAGGCGGATTTTTTTTGAAATTTAATTATAGTGGAACAACTAGCATTAATAAATCGTGTCTTGATTGAAATTTTGCAAAGAACGCAAATCTTTGCTCTTTTAGAAATTTCCGATGATCAAATTTTCGTCTAGGTATCTCAAAGATCTATAAATTGTTTTTAAAGCACTTTTCTGGTGATAAACATGTGCGGGGCCAGAATTTTGGCTAAATTAAACCTGAGAGCCCCAGTCAAATCAGCTTGGAGGACCAAGGTATTTTTTTCAAAAATTTTTACACTAAGAATTTCTTTGTGTGAACATGATTGAAAAATGTTCTCTGAGAGTTTAGGTGGAAAAATAGTGCAGACAAAAGTTTTCAAAAAAAAATTGCCTTGGTCCTCCAAGCTGATTTGACTGGGAGGGCTCAGGTTCAAGTGAGTGGGTGGGCTCAGGTCCAAGCGCTCCGAAATTTTTGAGACGCTCATTTCTTCAAAGTTTGGCCCCGCCGAGCTCAGCCCCGTATAACCAATACAGTTCAAATTCGATTTAACGAAATTCGAGGGACCGGCCAAGTGACCGCGTTCGACACTTTTTTACACCTATTTTTTCAAGCTTTTGCCAGTTCTGTCTTGACAGTCTGGTCCTAAGACTTGCAAGGATTCCAATTTTAAGATCATTTTTGGGAAATCCATTTTTTTGCTTCAAAAAAGCAAAAACTCGATGAAAAAAACAGGTTTTTTGTTTAACCGAAATTCGTTAAATCGAGTTTTTGTTTTTTTAGAGGAAGAAATTTTGGATTTCCGAAAAATGATCGGCAAAATCGAAATCCTTGCGATATTTGGGGCAAGACTGTAATAGAACTGGCAACATGACACAGGCAGGGGGCCTCGGCCTGGGTATGAAGTATGAAGTAAATATCGGATGTTTAATGCGACTGGTAAAAAATTGAGTTTGAGGAGAGCTACAAACTTTGTGAACAACCTAAGACGGCTGCAGTAGCAGAAATCTTGCGACGGCCTAAATCAGTCAAAAACTAAAGTTACAACGAATTTTTTTTTGAACAACCTGATAGCAAAGGTTAGCTATACACAGTAACAAAATTTTATTCCCACTTTATTCACATCAAAAAACGTTTACAAAACTGCAGTCAATAGTATTTTTTGGAAATTTGATATGAGTTGACATTCTACGTAGGCATTTAAAGAGATTGGGACAGCACCTAAAATAAATTGTTGCCAGCGCATCCTCCCCCACTGCCACCTTCTTCCTCTTTGTAACTGAAATAATCTATTTGGCAAAAACTAAATGCAAAAAAGTGGCTGTACCCCGAAATTTAAGCGGCGATTTGCTAAGTGGTCGATTTGCTAAGCGGTCGTTTTGCTAAGAAAAAAAATTTAAGCGCGAATTTGCTAAGAATTCACAATTTAAGCGCCAATTTGCTAAATGGTCGTTTTGCTAAGAATTTTTTTGCTAAGTAGTTGTTTTGATAAAGATCTTCTTTGTTAAGCTACATCTTCTTCAGTTCGGCTTAATTTCGGGTACAGACCTTAAAACCCAAACGGTTCAATCCAAAATCATGTTCTAAAAACGGTTTTAAATTGAATCGGGGTCTCCTACTCTGGACTGATTGCACCCAGAGGGATTCGAACCAGTAACCTTGGTGATGAGTATATGGACCTCTTCGCCAAGTAAACACTCAAAATTACGACAAAAAAGGTATGCACCCAGGTGGATGCGAACCAGCATCCTCGGCGGTGGCTATCCAAGTGGTCGTCCACTTGGATCAAAAATTTTTTTACGTTTTCAATTTCCAAAACAATTTTTCTGCACTAATTCGAGCATCCTGAAAATAGTTTGACAGTGGTAAAATCACGTTTTATCAAGAAGTTTTTGAGTTATCGTGAATTCTTGATTTTGATAAATCAATCGTTAGCAATAACTCTAAATTTATCGATAAAACGTGATTTTACCACGGTCAAACCATCTTCAGCATGCTCGAATTAGTGCAGAAAAATTTATTTGGAAACCGAAAACGTAAAAAAAAATTTTTGATCCAAGTGGACGACCACTTGGATAGCCACCGCCGAGGATGCTGGTTCGCATCCACCTGGGTGCACACTTTATTTTTACCGTTACATTGAGAAAAAGGAAAAGTACAAAAAGGCAGAAAAGTTCTTAACAAATCGGGATTTAAGAAAAGAATGCCTTAGCAAATATATTTTTAGCAAATGGGCGCCTTAAAGGGGCATGCTCGCGCCCGATGCAATAATTCTTGCATTTTGAATTCGCGGGTACCAGGCACGCCAGAGATTTGAATTTCAAAATCAAATTTTGAAATAATTTTGAGTTCTGTGCTTTGATCTGTCGTGACTTGCCGGTAATTTTTGCTCTAATTTTTTACGCTTGCCTTTCTTACTAACTGACTGTTTTGGTTTTAGCGTCAAATAATCTCGTGTGTTCAGCTGGTCATTCTCGTGCATGCTCAGGTTCTTCTCTTGATCTTGCTGTTTGTATTAGATAAGTTTTTTTTATTTTCTGTGCCGTCATTTGCTTTTTCCTTGTTCCGTTTTTCAGGTGTCTATCTGGAGGTCTCAAGAAGGAATTTTAGGTTCTCTGCTCGGGTATTTTTACACATTTTTCACACAATTTACGCAGTGACTGCATACATCCTGTCAAAGTCCCTTATAAATGTAACGTCAAATATAACAGGCAGCCATTTACGTAGCGACTTTCGACTTTGTCAGCCTGTATGCGGTCGAAGTGTCACTTTCTATGTGCCTTCGTGCTTCATTCTATGGCAGTATGGCTAGGCCCTTGTAACATATCTGTCGGAGCGCGTCAACTTCTCTGAAGAGGCTGCCTAGCGAAAGTGTTTATTCCGCTGGGCTTTCGCTCTCAAGTAAGGTGTAAGTTATACCACCTGGGGCCTATTCAACAGTTGAAAGTTGAAAGTAGAAAGTAGAAAGTTGAAAGTTGAAAGTGAAAGTGTTCCAACACTTGAAAGTGTAAAGTTGAAAGTTGAAAGTAGATGGTAAAAATCGGTGGGTTGAAATAGGTGGTCCGATTTTTTGTGAAAGTTGAAAGTAAATTTTTTTTTCGGTTTTGGTCATTTCTAGATGCAATTTTTTGCGTAGAATCCAAATTTGTGGGTATTTTTTGCGATTTCGATATGTAATTCGGATCTTTTCATTATTTTTCAACCTCGAGTAGTAACAGGGAATACCTATAAAGTGGTACCCACACATCATTATTGTTATCAATTTACCCACAGTACCCTTGTCTTAATCCATTATCAGTAACCATGGGGTCCCATTTAGGCGGAATTGCGGAATTTAAATTTCTTAGTTTGAACCAACCAAACCAAGTGGTCGTCCACTTGGATCAAATTTTTTTTCACGTTTTTAATTTTCCAAAACCTGTTTTCTGGACTAATTCGGGGGTGCTGAAGATGGTTTGATAGTGGTAAATTCCGTTTTCTCGGGTATTTTTTGAGTTTTGACGTATAATTGATTTTACCAAAACTCGACTTTACCAAAATTAAAAAAATACCCGAGAAGACGCCATTTTACTATTATCAAACCATCTTCAGCATGCCCGAATTAGTCCAGAAAACAGGTTTTGGAACATGAAAAACGTAAAAAAAATTTCGCACCAAGTGGACGACCACTTGGTTTGGTTGGTTCAAACTATAAATTTGAATTCCCGCAAAATGTACGAATTTAAAATTTAGAAATATATAGGAGGAAGTGAAAGTTGACAGTTGAAAGTGAAAGTTGAAAGTGAGTCACTTTCAATTGTTGGAACACCATCAACTTTCAACTTTCACTTTCTACTTTCAACTTTCAACTCTTGGAACACTTTCACTTTCAACTTTCAACTTTACACTTTCAACTTTCAACTGTTGGAATAGGCCCCTGTTGTATTTCAGCTTAAATGAAAACCGGTAACTTTCTGACTGCCGGAGGAAAGAACCGTTTGTAATTTGGAAGAGGAAAGGGGGATAGAGGTCTTCTGCCAAAATGGCACCCCATTATCATCCTAGTGATCCAGACACCAAGCGGACTCGTGTTCGATTGCCTTCTGGAGCCAAAAAAACGATCCCGTGAGCTAACCATACTATAATCGGTAATATTTTTGTTTAGATTCATGTTTCATCATACAGTCGACGCTCTCCATAACAGACCTGAAAGGACCGACTTTTTCGTCCGTTATAGAGAGCGTACGTTTTGTAGAGCGTCGATTTAGGTCAAATTATACTAACTGTGACCAAATCGGCCAAATTTTTTGTCCGTTATGGAGAGCTGTCCGTTATGGAGGGGGTCCGTTATGGAGAGCGTCGACTGTATTATGTTATGTATTATGTTATTCACATATCCCTAATTCTAAGAATCATCGCTGTTGATGGTTGTACGGATAGCTTCTCCCTAAAGTTAGATTCGTATACTACAAGTACGACTCAAAGCGAAATTGTTAGGTTGGTTTATGGTGTGAACCTAGTTAGACTTTTTCAGCATATCGAGCATCCGTCAAATGTCAAGCGTGGAACAAGTGCTGGACGGTAGCGTGTCTAGCTGTAAGAATTCTTGGAGCGAAGCCGGAAAAAAGAGAAAGGGAGACACTATTTGAACTAAATTATGATCCAATTAATTGTTATAGTTCTATGAATCTGAAAGCGTTATTGATTAATCAGGTATACTTTCTATCCAGGCGTCTTTGCTATGTGAGCTGCTACAAAGATGCAAGACGTAAAGATATGGTCCCAATTGTCGATTGAACCTGAAATTTAGTGCTATAAAGCCCAGCGGAATAAACACTTTCGCTAGGCAGCCTCTTCAGAGAAGTTGACGTGCTCCGACAGATATGTTACAAGGGCCTAGCCATACTGCCATAGAATCAGTGTTTTCATAACTAACACTAACACCTAACACTAACCTAACAGTTAGGCTAACACTCACTAAGTGTTAGCCTAACTGTTAGGTTAGTGTTAGGTGTTAGTGTTAGTTATGAAAACACTGCATAGAATGAAGCACGAAGGCACATAGAAAGTGACACTTCGACCGCATACAGGCTGACAAAGTCGAAAGTCGCTACGTAAATGGCTGCCTGTTATATTTGACGTTACATTTATAAGGGACTTTGACAGGATGTATGCAGTCACTGCGTAAATTGTGTGAAAAATGTGTAAAAATACCCGAGCAGAGAACCTAAAATTCCTTCTTGAGACCTCCAGATAGACACCTGAAAAACGGAACAAGGAAAAAGCAAATGACGGCACAGAAATAAAAAAAACTTATCTAATACAAACAGCAAGATCAAGAGAAGAACCTGAGCATGCACGAGAATGACCAGCAGAACACACGAGATTATTTGACGCTAAAACCAAAACAGTCAGTTAGTAAGAAAGGCAAGCGTAAAAAATTAGAGCAAAAATTACCGGCAAGTCACGACAGATCAAAGCACAGAACTCAAAATTATTTCAAAATTTGATTTTGAAATTCAAATCTCTGGCGTGCCTGGTACCCGCGAATTCAAAATGCAAGAATTATTGCATCGGGCGCGAGCATGCCCCTTTAACAAAAAAATTCTTAGCAATTTGTCGCTCAGCAAAAAAAATTCTTGGCAAAACGACCGCTTAGCAAATCGACCAATTAGCAAAATGCCGCTTAAATTTCGGGGTACAGCCAAAAAAGTTGCTAGGAAAATAATAAAATAAATAGGAAAATAATAAAATAAAATATATGATAACACTTGGAAAAAACAGATGTTGAGTTTATCAAAAAAAAGCTTTTAGAAGAAATTTTGCGCGAAATTGAAAAAAAGCTCGAAATTGAAAAAACGAGTTGCAGACTTAAATATCCTAGAGTTGGGTAATTCTCCGGAGAAATATTTTTTTGGGGTAATCACCCAAAGGCCGGAGAAATACTCAAAGATGTCTTTACGATAAGTTTTTCTCCGGGTAGTAAGTAGAGATTCAGGGCTAAATTTTGGTAAATGACTCATTTTCTGAAATGCAAACTTTCGCATTCTCATGCAAAAAATTTCATGTAATTTTTTGCCTTATATTTTACGTAAAGTACGTATTTTCGTTTGACCTGTGCTCAAAATTATGACCTAAGTCTACTTTTCAATTTTACGTCAAATGTGCTATTAACAAAAATTTACAAAAAATTGAAAAATCGAAGGTAGGGTTGAACCAGTACGAGGAAGCCACGAGGAAAATAGTCGGTTCTTTTTCATTATCTGTACAACCTCCCAAAGTCTTATTTGCTATATAAAATTGTGTGACGAAAAGCTTTACCGATTGCGCTATGCAAACACGCTCAAGAAGCTCAAAAAACACTTTAGGGCTTTTAGAAAGACATGGTAATTCAAATCAAATTTTTGACAGCTGAGTAAAGCGGTTAGTTGGGAGCGCTCCCGTGAATTAAAAATAAAACATAGTTCAAAATGGATGTAAGTACTTTCCCCCGTCAAATTATTCTTTTACCCGTCAAATCGTAAAAATTCGTTTCTTTTGAGTATTTCTTAAACTTTTTCTTTCAATTTTTTTAAAGTTTTTATGCCAGCATGTAGCCCGGGATCTCAGCTTTCCAACTAGCTATTAACTAACTCACTGAAATATTTAAAAGTTAGAGAAAAAAGTTATTTTATAGACCAAATTTTTTGAACAATTTGGTCCATACAAAGACTTTTTTCTCCAATTTTTAAAATCTCAAAATTTAGTCGATAGCTTGTTAGAAAGCTGAGATCCAGGGCTACATTTTGATGTAAAAATGTTAAAAAAAATTAAAAACTTTTGGAGATAAAAACACATTTTTACGATTTGACTGGGTAAAAAATAATTTGACTGGGTAAAACAATTTGAGCCGTTAAAAATGAATGGCCTTGATAGTTCAGTGGCGACAGCATATGAAGCACACCCTTATCCGAAGAGTATTAAAATCAAGGGGCATTAGTTAGGGGTGTTGCGTGTTTTTTTTAAAATATGTACCACTTTGTTCGACGGCTAGAGAACTCGTACTCTTTGGAGGGGGATGCACTTGGGCTTTTACGTTCCGTGGCAGAGTAGCGGAAGCCGGTGATATTGTCGTGGGTTCGATTCCCACTAGGGGTATCACATTTTTTATTGACGTTCACTGCTGCAAACACATGTTTTTGAAGGTGGGACAAACATTTATGAGAATTGTTTTACTATAATTTGACTTTTTTCATATGGAAGACCAAGGCAAACCACCCGAAAAGGTTATTCAGACAATCACCTTCACAAATTAGAACGGTGCATTTGAATCCTCAGCTAATGTGACTACAGTAAGCAGGCCTGCACCCTCTGAAAACCTGTGGTAATCACTGATAAATTAATTTGAAAAAACATAGCAATATTTTGGATCACTTGCGAAAAAGAATGAAAACCAAAATGGGCATTTGAAAATATCAAAAAGGAGTGAGAACACTTCAGCGGAGGTAGAAACGAGTGGGGTGCCATTCTGTGAATCAGTCAGAAGCTCCCCCTACTGGATCACTAGTTGCCGCATCTAGGCCAAGACTTGATTCAGAGTCTTAGCCCAGACTATGCACTGAGCCATTGTTGAAGCACACATACATCGAATATGCCGTATTGGGCTGTTCTGTAGTATGCTTCGAAGGGGTTATATTCCCCTATTTGCGGTCTTTTTAAATTTGGCTCAGTGCTTGTGGGTGATCAATGGATAATGAAGCCAGCTTCGTTCTCCTCCTCACTGCACCTCACTCATGAACATCGAAGAACGATGGTGATATATATAGCCCGACTTTCTGGTAATCAAATAGAGTTATGGGTTTCATTGCTGACCAGACGGTTAGAGATAGTGATATCAAAGTTCAACAAGATGGCACATATCTCTGACTTCCATCCAACTTCGATTAAACGACACCCCAAAAAGTTCGTTTCCCCTTATGTTTGTTCATGTTGTTAGAGTTAGAGTTCGAGTTAGAGTTCGGGTAAGAGGTGTTCATGTACTCAAAAACCCGAACTCTAACTCTAACTCGATGGTGTTCACACACATCAAGTTAAAGTTCGAGGTCGAGCTTGAAAATGTTCATGTGTATAGCTTAGATAGCTCAGAATCTCACCCCAGAGCCGTCTAAAGCCACTAAAAGTTAGTTTTTGGGGTATTAACTACACGGGAATCCAAGTTATATGCATGAACACCTTCAAATTCGACCTCGAACTCGAGGGTGTTCTTGTACCTCGAACTCGAGGTACAAGAACACCCTCGAGTTAGAGTTAGGATCAGAAGTGTTCACGTAACCAAAATCCCGAACACTAACTCTAACAAGGTAAACAAGCAATTAGAGTTCGACACTTTTTACCTCAATTTTAAAATTTTTCGATCAGTTATTAATCAGCTCAGTCAAAAAAATGCATTCGGATTTTACCGAGTGTTTTTCAAAACCGCCATAGTTTCGTTATCTGCACCAAAGCTGAGTTCAATTTAACGACACCTGTTTTCAAAAGGAGATGCCGGACAATAGCGGAAACAAACTTTTTGGTATTTTTTTTAAAGTAGAAATTTTACTACCGTATTTCCTCTAATAGACGACACGGAGCGTTTATTTTTCAAACTCTGAAATTTAGAAATTGTCAATTAAAAATGGCCTTAACTCTGAAATTTTAGTCAAAATTCAGGGAGGGGGGGGCGTTTATTAGAATAATTTTGTGTTTGTTGGCCAAACAATAATTTTTTCTTGGCTGCATAACCTCTACATAGTTTTGAATACCGGGCCTACCGCATGAATAAACTCTGGTATGCCTGCCCGAAGGGGTCGTAGGGCATGATTGAGGCACGATTTATTACGCACGGGGAAGTCGCGACCCTTCCTTTAAGTTTACAGCTACTTTTTCAAAATTTTTGACATTTTATGAATTTTGTCCGTGCGTTTTCTAAAAAGTATATACAGTCGACTCTCTAGATAACATAACTCCACATAACATAAATTTAGGGTCAGAAGTTCGTTCCCACTTAGGGTCCGACACTTTTTTCAACTTGATTTTTGAAGTCTTTCGCCAGTTCTGTTTTTACAGTCTGGTCCCAAAGATAGTAAGGATTTCGATCCTGTCAATCGTTTTTTATAAACCTACAAAAATTTTCTCTAAAAAGGCCAAAAACCCCATGTGGTGGAAGAGGGGGGCGGAGATCGGGGCATAAGACAACCATGGTGGGAAAATTTCTAAGAAAAGGACGGCCGTCCCCGTCTCCGTCTCACTAATTTTTTCGACCGTCTTCCGCCCCATCCAAATTTTTGCCGTCTCGGCTTCCATCCTGAATTTTTTTTCGGCCGTCTTCCGCACCGTCCAAATCGAAAAATTATCTGATTTTGCTACAAATTTGCCACACTGATTTTGCCACACTTAAAAATTTGTGATTTTTTAGAATAAATATTCATTTGACAACAGCAGTATAAATTCCTATTTTTAACAGTGAAGTTGATTATTCAGTTTCATCCGACTGACAGATCTCCTTATTTATCTTTTTCAAATATTTTTTTAAATTCTTTGCAAATATTTGTCATTAATTGACTTAATTTTTTCCTCTAACTCCTCGTTGCTATCATTTGTCAAGGATCAAATTGAATTTCCGCACCAAAAGTGTGAAATTCCGCACCAATTAATTAAATTCCGCACCAAATTCAAATTCGTTCTAAAAATAGTGAATTTTCGCACCAAAATTGTGAAATTCCGCACCAAATTTTTAAAAAAATTATTTATTTATTTATTTTCTGTCCAAGACCAACCAAATTTTGCAAGAATTCAAATTTTTTAGTCTGAAAATTACTTGGATTGCTCAGAATCCCAACCCGGAATGGTCACAAGCCCTTGAAAGATGGTTTTTGGGGTTTACTTTAGGGGGTGAAATTTTTAATCGCTCAGAACTCCACCCTGAACCACTCCAAATCATCATAAACCTGGAATTCTGAGCAATAAAGCCCATCTGACTGGAATTCTGATTCGCCAAATGTTTTATTTCATTGTCTGTGTCAGATCTACTTCCGAACTCGAAAGAGACAATGCTCAACTTTTTATACACGATAAACAGCACAGACAATGAAATAAAAAATTTGGTGCGGAATTTCACACTTTTGGTGCGGAAATTCACTATTTTTAGAACGAATTTGAATTTGGTGCGGAATTTAATTAATTTGGTGCGGAATTTCACACTTTTGGTGCGGAAATTCACTTACAGCCATTTGTCAATGCCTCAGTAACTTGGTGCGCCGTAATGTCGATTCCAATCCACGTCAGCAACTGCACAAAGAAAACTTTGGTGGATCGCGCTATAACCAGACGAAGAAATTTGCGCCACGTAACCTAAAACATGCTTTTAAAAAATAGTTCACTGCCAGCAGTGTACTAAAATTTACCCGGATAGTAATCTTGGAAATTTGGATAACACCGGCGTTGCATTGAACTTCATAAATCGCCGAAAATAATTGTTAAAAAACAGAAGTTTTGTCAAATTGAGCATTATTCGACTCTAGTTGCTCGATAGACGAATAAATTGATAAATGAAATGGTTACTTTATTTTGTAATTTGCTCACCGGCGAACTGCCGCCTTAAAAAATTAGCCGGCCGTCTGCCGTCTTAAAAATTGGCCGGCCGTCTGCCATCTCCGTCCTGGCCTTTTTTGCCCGGCCATCGCCGTCTCGTCCAAAATCGGGCCGTCTCAGGACGGGACGGCGACGGACGGGCCAGGCAGGACGGCGGTCCACTATGAAGACAACCCAATTAAAGTATATAGACTGACTGTCGAGTCGCAAAATGTTTGATTATTGCTTAATTTTGGTGCCGTAGTTGAGGGTGTGGAAAGCTTGCCAGTAAGACTATCACTTGCAGGTCTAAATTTCTTTAATTTTATTTCTAAGTTTAGGCTGTGAATGCAGAAGGCAAATCTGATCCTCTGGACAGTGAAAACACAGTCCAAGCCAAAAATCCCTTTGAAAAACCAGACAAAACGGGAGCACCAGAGGCCACAGACTGGGACTCCGACCATGTGGATTCGAAATGGGCAGCACCAACCAACGATGGAGGAGCTCCCATTAAACAATACCAGATTGAAAAGAGAAGCAAGTATGGCAGGTGGGAGCCAGCTGTGACTGTGCCTGCTGATGTGCTCCAAGCAACTGTGCCAGACTTGACCAAGGGAGAGGAGTATGAATTCAGGGTGATTGCTGTCAACAAAGGCGGACCCTCTGATCTCTCTGACCCATCCAGCCGATTATCACAAAACCAACAAATTGTGAGTCTTTAACTATTTTTTTATTAGTACAATTTTATGGACAGTGCAAGCCAAAAAACCATTTGGACGCTACTGTCATAAAACCCTCCCCCCCCCAAAGCTACTGTAATATACCCCCCCCCCTCCCATCCCCAAAAAAAGCTACTGTAATGTACCCCCCGCCAATAACTTTTCAGGTACCCCAAAAACCACCTTTTTTGGAAAAGTGGTAAAATTATTACGTGTTGTCCCTAAGCCTAATGCCTAAGCCTCAAAGCCTAAGCCTAAGGGCTAAGCCTAATTCCTAAGCCTGAAAATTATTGGGGGGGGGGTTTGGAGCGGGGATATGTTACAGTAGCGCCACCATTTGAAAGGCCAGACAAACCAGGAGCACCAGAGCCCACAGACTGGGACTCAAAGCATCCGGATTTGAAGTGGGCAGCGCCAACCAACGATGGAGGAACTCCCATTGAACAATAAAAATTTCAGAAAAAAATCAAGCATGGCACATCTGCGACTTGAAAATTATAACGCAAAATTTATTACATAATTATGTTCTCTCCATGTCTTATATAAGAGCGCATGAGGCGTTCACACCAGCAAGAGGGAAAGTAGCAATGTATTTGAATCATTTTGGCTGAAAAGAAGCATTGGGTTGCAAAAGACGGCAAAAAAAGATTTTAAAACCAGCATGAAAATAAATTATGTTAAACTTATTAAAATTTAAATAAGCAGCTTTTCTGTTACGTCAAATCCATGAAGTGCATCGATTGAAAATTATTGGTGGTATTTAATTTTGCCCCAAATTTGCTGACAAATGTCTCCAAATATTAAATTCACATTATTTCTCAATTTTTGTGTTAATTTTTCAAATTTTTTCAACCATCGTGTAACTCAGGATCTCTGGAGATTGCTAGAAAGGATCTCAGCTTTCTATCAAGCTATCAATCTCCATTGAAAGATTTAAAAAATAGATAAATCGACTTTCTCCATAGTAATCACCCAAAAAGTTCGTTCCCACCTAGAGTCCGACCCTTTTTTTAACTCAAATTTTTAAGACTTTTGCCAGTTGTCTTCGGCCAATCTAGTCTGAAATATCGCAAGAATATTCCAATTTTGCCAGTCATTTATGTGAATGGCAACAGTTTTGCAGAAAAGACCCGCGCTCTCTCTATAGTAATAATCACCTTCTTCAAAAATTAAGTGATCTTTATAGAGAGAGCCGCGGGTCTTTTTGGCAAAAATATCGCCATTTACATGAATGTTCTGCAAAATCGGAATCCTTACGATAGTCCGAACTATACTAGTCGAAGACAACTGGCAATAGCCTTTAAATTATAAATTAAAAAGTGTCAAACCCTAGATGGGAACAAACTTTTTGGGTGATTATTATGGATAAGGTTGACTGTAATTAAAAGTTTTAAAAAATTGATGTTTTTTTAAATATATTAATCCGTACAATTGAGTCTGAATCTAAAATCATGTAACAGAGATTGATAGCTCGATAGAGAGCTGAAATTCTGGGCTACCGTAGTTAAAAAAATTTTAAAAATTAACGCAAAGATTAAGAAAAAAGTCAATTTCCGCAACTTAGGACAGAATAAAATATTAGCCAAAATTATTTGACAAAAATGCATGTCTACCTTTTTAGATGGTTGTGCCACAATCAATGAATATGTGGTGGAGATGATGGAAAAGTTTTGCCTCAATGGAAAGAAGTGATGAATGTGCCGGCTGACTGCCCCCAGATTACAGTTGGCAACTTGCATGAAGGAGAGGAGTGTGAGTTCAGAATAGTTGTTAAGAACAAGGCTGGCAAGGGAATTCCTTCCGACCCTTCTGATACCATTATGGCCACAGATATAAATGGTAGGCATTCGGGTCAAAGTAGTTGAAAGTCACTTAGCCCAAGCCAAGGAGTCTATCCTTCTAATTAAAAAAAAGCATAATACGGCTCTAGGTGAATTCATCCAGGGTGAATTCATCAAAGGTGAATTCATCCAACTTTTTATCGTGACACGTTTTCTTTAAATACTTTTCGTTCAGCCTGTTCCATTGACATTACAACGAATTTATACAATTTTAGCAATTTTCATTAAAATAACAACAAATGTTTGGTTAATTTTCTTTGAGTTCTCCTTTTTAAAGGGGGGAGACACTTTGGGGGTTGAGAAACAGGTTTGTCAACCTAATGAAAAACCATTAATGGTTGCAAAATGATTTCACATATAAAATTATTTATGTGATTTTATGCCACTACATTATTGACGATATTTCATCACACATAAATAATTTATTTAAAATGTTTTTGCAACCCAATAATGGGTTTTTCATCAGGTTGACAAACCTATTTCTCAACCCCCCAAGTGTCACCCCCCCTTTAAAAATTTGGATGAATTAACCGTTGGATGAATTCACCGTCGCCCATAATACATTTCTGATGGATGCCTAAAAGCTTGACGGTCGTATGGACAACTTGATACCTGGAAAGTCATATCAGTTCCGAGTCAAGGCTTTGAACAAGGTTATATTTTGGGTGATTAAGGATGCGAGATCCATCGCGAGATGTTGTTGCTGGCAATATTGTTGGGCGAGAGCATTTTTTTGAGTCATTTCTCTAATACCGAGCCTGGAACCCAGTAACCTTTTTTCATAAATTTTTATTGGTTCACAAGAAGATGGTGCAAGTGGTTCGGAAGGGGTCACCCATGTTTCAAATCTCGCCCATTATTGCCGAAAGTATAGTCTGCATCATGATCACCGCGTCTAATCAGCATCATTTTCCAGGCCGGCGCGTCAGCTCCTTCTGACCCTAGTCGCACTCTAATTGCCAAACCTAGCAGATTCAAAATTTCAACTTTTTTCTCAAATAATTTTATGAAACCAATTAACTATTTTAGTACCTACCAAAATCAATAGTACCATGCTCAACGAGATCCGAATTGAGAAAGACGCCGGAATCAATTTCAATGTGAATGTGGAGGGCGGGCCCCAACCCTAGCTGCCAATGGCAGATGGGTTCCGATAAGTGCCATATAATAATTTCAACTTTCTTTATACGCTAAAGATAGCATAAATCTTTTTTAGGAACACAATTTCAAGGAAATTTTTTTCAAAGTGAGTTACATGATTCCCAGTTCTTACATATAACACGCTTCAATTTTTTTCTCACTTTAAGGGGGGTTGGTTAGGCATTATTTTAAGTCATCTCTAAATGAGTAGCTCCAAAAACGGCTAGATTTGCTCCATCTTGAAATTAATAGCCCCAAAAGCGGCTAGATACGTGTTTCAGCAATGTTTTTTTCAAAATTTTTGAAAAGTGTTTTAAAAATTATTTTGAAATTTTCTTCATAATTAAGTGCTATTCAGATTAAGTAATACATTTTTTCATTAAGAAACTCAATTCACATAAAAAATACTGACGCCGGAGCCGGCGTTCTTATCATAGCTCGGCGCACAGCGCTGAATTTTAAAATAGCCTGGTCGGGGCGCCAGGGTGAAATTAGTGCGCCACCACCGGCCCCGGCGCCAGGCTATTTTAAAATTCAGCGCCGGGCGCCCAGCTATACGGGGCTAAACCTGAGGGTTTAACCGGCTGAGGTTACCACCTGGTCACAGCCTCAGCCGACCTACAAACTTTTGTTATCAGAGTGCCATCTATCCATATGGATGATGTAAAGGGCACCTGGAAGTCACGACTGGCAGAGTACAAAACTCAATTTGCGACTTGGAGCTTATTTATTAGAGCGGGTGCCACCTATTCATCAACAAACGTAAAAGCAGCAATAAAAATAGAACACCTTTGGCGAAAAAAACGCTGTAAGTAGTATGAAAATGTCGCACGAAAAACATTTGTGAAACCTGCATAAAATAATTTTGTAAAAAAACAAAATGATCAAATTAGAGAATCCCTTGGCATCCGTAACGTTGGAACAAATACAAATGTGGTATAGATAGAAACAATATGATAAAATGTAAAGCTTCGACTGGGTGAAACGGAATTTTGCAAAAAAAAACTCGTTATTTTGCATCAAATCTCTGTTTTTGCTTTTTTCAATAAAATTTTCTGAACTTTTTTTGAAGTTATAACACCGTCGTGTGGGCTCGCAATTCTAGTTTCTAACAAGGCATAGATCGGTGGAAGATTTCTGCAAAATGTATCCCAAAAAAATAAAATGATGAGGCAAACAAAAATGATTTGATTCATACCTTTCCCCTTTGTTGTAATTTTTTTATAAATCTTCCACTAACCTATACTTTGTTAGAAACTAGAAGCGCAAGGCTACATAATAGTGTTATCACATTTAAAACTAATTTTGAGCCACAGTTGGCAAGGACAAGGCTGAAAGAAGTGTTAACTGTACCAGCTAACTGTCCCCAAGCCACAGTTGGTAAGGAGTATGAGCTCAGGAAAGTTGCCAAAAAAAGGCTCGCAAGGTAACACCTTCTGATGCTACAATGGCAAGCACATAAATAATAGGTATACTAGGCCAAAAATAGAACCAATTATGGGCTGTCTAGAGAATCTTGAGCTAACAAGCCTTTTTTATGAAAATTTATGAAAATTTTATCTGAAATCGTTCAATAAAATTCAAATATCACAAAAAAATTAGAATTGGAACCCATGAAAAAATTAACAGCATTAATATAGTCAACCCCGCTATGGTGACCAGTGCTGGAATTTTCCAAGTTACTCGTCCACGTCCTCTTCTTTGCCTTTTAAACATATCGTCCGCGTCTTTGCCTTTTTTAAAATCGCGTCCTAGTCCTCATCCTCGTTTTTTCTCGTCCATATAAAAAAATTTCCACTGAGTAAATAAAAAAAATTTTCTGGAACTTCTGTTTGAATTTGTTATGAAAATTTACAGAAAAAATTATGTGTAGAGTACCAAAATTTTTAGTCAAATAATAATGCAGCTCAATAAACTGAAAAAATGAAAATAAATTTTAAAACTCAAAAATTCTGAAAAAAACGTGGTGCACAAAACAGATAAGTTTATCTGAACCGATAAATTTATCTGCCAGATACAATTTTATCTGCCAGATAAAATTTTATCTGATAGATAAAATTTTATCGGTCAGATAAAATTCGAATTTTAAATAAAAATCATTAGAAAATTAAAAAATCGGTTTCACAGATGCAAATCTATAGAAATTTACAAGAATAATAGTGGCTAAAATATTTGATGGGTTTCGCCAGAAATCCTGGCTGAAAAATTCGGAAACCATCAGCTATTTTAATCACTATTGTTCTTGAAAATTTCTATAGATTTGCAAATGTGCAACCCATTTTTTATTTTTTTAATGATTTTGATTTAAACATCGAATTTTATCTGACCGATAAAATTTTATCTATCAGATAAAATTTTATCTAGCAGATAAGTTTTAGCTGTCAGATAAAATTGTATCTGGCAGATAAATTTATCGGTTCAGATAAATTTATCTGTTTTGCGCACCACGGAAAAAAACCGTCGTTCTGAAAAAAGTGAAGCTTTGGTGGGTAAACGACTGCAGTTATTTTGAAAGCAGAACATAGTGAATCATTAATGACCAAACTTCCTTTTCTAGATGCCCCAAAAGTTATCAACAGAAACAAATAAAATGCGCAAATTTGTCGAAAAGCTTTACAAGCTTTTTTCCAAGCTTTACAAGCTTTTTTCCAAGCTTTAAAGGGGCGGCCCACGCTAATGAGAGGTGGTGCCAGGGATTTCAAATTTTTTTCCTAATCATTGAAGTTTTATACGGATTTTTCAACCTGGTTTCTAACAAAAACATACCTAAAATTAGATTCTAGACCTTGTTTTGTTAGAAACCAAGCTAAAAAATGTGTACAGATGTTCATTCTTTACGAAAAAAATGTAAATTCCCGGGCACCACCTCTTATTAGCGTGGGCATGCCCTTGAAAGAGTATTAGTTTAATTTCACACTCGTCCTTCCTTAAAATCCACGTCCTCGTCTTTGTCTATTAATTTACTCGTCCTCGTCTTTGTCCAAGTCATTGGGTTCTCAAAAATTTCGTCCACGTCCTATCCAGGGGGGAGGGTGCAAGGGTGGCGCGTGCCCCCGTCAGATTTTTTTTTAAAACTGTGTAGGTAAAAAGGCCTTGAAAATTTGAAAAACGGTGTTGGCGAAATGGCCTAAAATGGCCTGGTGGTGTCCCGAAATCCTGTGCACGCCACTGATTACAATAAACTTATATGAATATCGTGAGGCCCATAACATTCCTACGTTTGTTACAAATTGATTCAATATCGAATGGTCGAGCCGTCGTGAGAACATGTCAGCCACAAGATTTTTTTATCTGTTTTATTGTCTGTGTTATGTTTTAATTTATAGCTTCCAGCAGGTTTACTTGAATATTTTCAGTTTTTTATAAATTCAAGAAGATATAAGACATTTGACTGATCAGTTGGTTGTGCTTAATCGTCCCACCGTTGAATGTCTCTTAGGTGAACAAGAATGAATGCAGTCTGGATTGGACGGATCCAGCAAATGGCGGTGAAGTTTCCATCTCTCATTATGCTGTCTGTTTCATGAAATCTCTTCTGTCGTTCCGAATACTCATTCTACCAATGATCAGAGGTAGAAAAATCAGGATCTAGCTTTGGGTGGATGGGTTACGATGGAACCATGGAACTACGATGTGACCAATCCAATTCCGGTTGCAGTATAAAATCCCGGTGGAGGAGATAACTTCATATTCGTGTTTCTCGACCCCAATTTCATGTGAAAGCCGGCTGTTTTTTTGATTCTGATAAAAAAAAAACCGAACCGCAGGTGGGTAATATGGTTTTTATGTCAGAATTCCAAAAATTTAAATTCGCGTCTTTTGAATTTTAAAGGGACTAAGGGCTGTATTGGATTGGAAGGGAATGAAAGGGGGCAACTTTCATGGCAAAACGTTAGAAATTTTTGTTTCACCACATTTTTTTCAACCGGGTCGTGGGAAAAAGAGACTCTGTATGCATTTTTGTGATCAAGAGTAACTACACAGGGCCTACTAACAAGAAGATGTTTAAAAAATGTTAAACATAGTTTTGAATACTGGAGCCTACCGCATAAATAAACTCTGGTATGCATGCTTTTTCATGCATCCAGAGTCGCTTTCGAGTGATTTGTGTCTAAGGTATGTGGGTGTGCGCATCTCAACCACAATCACCCCTTCCAAGTCGCAGTTGGCTTGAGTTACCTTGGTCCCCCGAGGTAAAAAGTCAAAATTTTGGTGAATTTTTTTTTTAAATGCTCGGCCGGCTCTAAAAACACCTTTTATGCACGTTTCAGAAGCTAAAACGTCAAAAAACACGATTTTAGGCGTTTTTAAGCTAGGCGGTATACAGTCGACGCTTCCAATAACATACACCCCAAAAGTTCGTTCCCGCCTGGGTCCGACACTTTTTTAGCCCCATTTTTTCAAATTTTTCCATTTCTGTTTTGACAGTCTGGATTCCGAATTTGCCGATCATTATTGCAGGAAACAATGATTTTGACATTTAAAAGGCAAAAACTCCCATTAACATACACCGAAATTCAAAACAGGTGTATGTTAATGGGAGTTTTTGCTTTTTAAATGTCAAAATCATTGTTTTCTGCAAAAATGATCGGCGAAATCGGAATCCTTGCAATATTTGCGACCAGACTGTTAAAACAGAAATGGAAAAATTTGAAAAAATGGGGCTAAAAAAGTGTCGGACCCTATGCGGGAACGAACTTTTGGGGTGTATGTTGTTGGAAGCGTCGACTGCAGTGTATTCCTGCCAGTTATGGTGTTTAACTGGCTTCCTCACGGTCCTTTCCAGTGTAGTGGTTTTAAAAATATTCCATTCAGTATCCCGTCAATTCATCAAAAAAATGTTTTATAGATAACCCCATGTTATTACATTTGGAGGTGTTCCAGCCCCTGCTCGGTCACCGCCAGTGTTGTAAGTGGCACCGGTGCCGAAATAATAAGAGTTGATGGCGTGAGCTGGTGCCGGTGCCGCAATTCTAAGATTAACAACACTTGTTACATCGCTATCTACGAGATCGTAATTATTCTTCATGAAAAGTAGCTAGGGGTTGTAAGATTTGGTAAAGAAAATCATTCTCGAAGCCCATTTAAATATGTTTTACCAACCAACATAAATTAAGAAATCAGCCAAAAATTCCGCCAAAATTTTGTTTCAGCCTAGGGTTCGACACTTTCGCAAAAGTTGCATGAGATACTGCTCGCGAGCTATTTATCTCGCACTCGGCTCGCCTCTTGCTCTCGAAAAGTAAAAAAATTGCTAGCAAAATGCGATACAAATTTATTGCTTGCGAGCTAAATGCCATGCTAATTTTGTGATTTGTACCACTTTTTAGGGCTTGAGCGAGCCAAATTGCCAACACTCTTCAAAACTCAAAGAAATATATAATCGATGAATTTGATAGGACGCAGAAACTGCAAAAAACTATAAAACTACACATTATAAATCGATTTTTCAAAGAAAAATACAAAATTCTGTGACTTAGATTAAATTTAGATTAAATGTCGAAACCACGATTTTTACTTGATCTGCTTGGCCTATGGGTGGACAGTGACTTGACTCTAGACATTTTCAAATTTTTTAGGTGGCCCAATTTAGAATTCACGCTTTTTTTAAATAAAACAAAACTTCACTTGAACGTGTGTGATTGGGCCTTCTCATCATTTTTAGGTACAGTCAAGTCTCGATTTAACGAAACCCCGATTTAACGAAACTCTTGATTTAACGAACCTTTTTTTGGTGGCTATTTGGCCACCGATTAAATAAAATGACTAAAATAAGCTCTCGATTTAACGAAACCTTCGATTTAACGAACATTTTTGGCGGTCCCCAGGGGTTCGTTAAATCGAGACTTGACTGTACTTCTTTAGTCCCCCATGCTCTGAATTTTCGAAAAATGACCCAAAATCACCCCCCGAACTCATTTTTCTGGACAACAAGATACGAAAAGTATTTCTAACACTTTCTGAATAGAAAAATAAAATTTTGTCAAAAAAATTTGCCACCACCCCTTGGGGGTAGATGGTCTTTTTCTGGTATTTTAGGGTCATTTTTAGGTGATTTGTCACATTTTTCTTGCTGGAGCTGGGCGAAATGACTATCTTAATGCATTTTTGATCAGGTCTTGCTCGAAAGCGAGTCTTGCTCGGAATTATGTCTAAGGTATGTGTGTGTGCGCATCTCTCATCTCTAACCAACCAAGCCCTTGCGCCTCCTTGGGGGGCTAAAGGGGGGGGGGGGCTCGGTGGCGCAAAAGGCACACACACATACCTTAGACATAATTCCGAGCAAGACTCGATTTTGAGCAAGACCTGATCAAAAATGCATTTAGGATACTAGAGTTTATTTATGCGGCAGACCCCAGAAAGTAAAACCTTTTCAAAATATAGCTATTTCAAAATATAGCTATTGTACCTAGATTTTGCTTAAAAGGTTAAAATTTGGTTAAAAATACCCTAAAAAGACCGTCTACCCAAGGGGTGAGTGGCAATTTTTTTGATAAAATTAAATTTTTTCATCCGAGTATGGGTGGTAATTGGTTTTTTTATGGCACAGATCAGCTTTTTAGAAAACGAATCATGTAATGCCTATAAGAAGTCCGATATGGTCTTACTTAACATAATATTATGAGGCCCATCAAATTGCTGCATTTGTTAGAAATTAACTGAATAACGAATGGCGAGTCGTCGTAAGAACACGCCAAGCACGAAATTTTCCTTATCTTTTTTAATTGTAGCTTCCAGTGAATTTGCTTGAATATTTTTGGTTTTTTTTAATTTCAATAAGCGCCCCTGCGGCCCGAAGAGAGCGCACGTGGTTAGAGACTTAGACATGCGTGCACTCACTCGCCTTAGACATGATTCCGAGAAGTACTCGTGATCAAAAAATGGACGTTACTATGATATACGTGTGCGCATCTCTAAATCTGAAACCCCCAAGCCGCCTGCGCCCCCAAAGAGCGTATCATCTTTTTTTTTTTCCGAAAAGCATTTCTTAAAAACATTATATCAAAATAGGTCAGATTTTTGTGGGGGAGGTTATATCAAAGTAGCTTTGCGTGGGGGGATTCTATACTGCAACCATGGAGACTGGAAATATGGCACAAAAGTGCCTGCAGACAAGCCAGCTGCCCGTGTGGACTACTTGATACCTGGAAAATCTTACCAGTTCCGAGTGGCTTCGAACAAGGTTGTATTTTGGGTAATTTAAAATACAGGACCCATCAAAAGACGGTATTCATGTCGTTACTATTGATTAAAGCGTTTCCCGCGCTGCTTTCTATACCTAGATTCATAGATTTTGATTTTATATTACTCACAGTCTTCTGTGAACATTTAGTGTCTTTAGAATAGGCTTGAATTGCGCTTTTTTTGAGGTATTGAGCTGCTGACAATTCTTATAAAAAAGTCCACAACACCTCTTTTTTGAAAAAATGGTATTTTCCCAATCGAAATTTTTTTTGTAAAAAATGCTAATTTCCTCTTCTTTTATATACGACCTGATTTTCATTGCACATCTGGTTCAGCATGGGTTGGGCAACGTTAATATTACCGGTAATATTACCGGTCATAATCTGGTAATATTACCGGTCATAATCTAGATTATGACCGCATAATGAAAAATCGGTCATAATCTAGACCATGCGGATTTTAAATGAACTCGACTGGCAGAGTGAAATTTCTAAAGCTGAATCTCTTTAATCCGACACCCAAGGGACCGGCTTCAGAGTGTCGGGTTATAGAGGACTCAAATTCATTCCAAGACGTAGGTGTCGCTTATCAGCTTTTGACTTTAACAAACAATAACAGTAATCGAAACGGCCTTTTGCTTTTGAGGGCTCTTCTAAAAAACAGAAGCATGTCGGGTTATGGAGTGTCGTGTTAAAAGGATTCGACCGTATTTGCGACTTTGAAATAAATTTACATCAGAGCGCATGTGGTGTTCACACCAAAAAATGGGTGAATAGCAGAGAAGGTAAGTGTACTTTTAAAAAGATTTGTACTTTTTGGGACCCAAAATTTTATTTATTTTTGAAATTTTTTAGTAAAAATCTTTTTTTTTGAAATCAATAAGCACTGGGAAAACTTTTTGCACTTTTTGACGAAAAATGATCAAATTGTACTTTTTGGCCAAGTCAAAATTTTGAGTTACGTACCCTGGTAAATAGCAGTGAAACCGGATCATTTTTGCTGAAAGCAAGCACTGCGTTGCAAAAGGACGGCAGAAAAAAACATTTGTGCAACCGCATGAAAATATATTATGTAAAAGTTATTAAAATTTAAAATGACTATTTGATAGCGTCACCTTCTATGACAACAAATCCATACAGTTTTTCAATTGAAAATTATTGGATGGTTATTAATTTTGTCCCCAAATTGCTGAAAAATGTCCCCAATTATGATTTTACCTCATTTCTTAATTTTTGTGTTCATTTTTCAAAAATGTTTAACCATCGTGTAGCTCAGGATCTCAGCTTTCCATTGAATGATTTGATAAATATAGAATTCACGTTGACCGGTCAACACTTGGTTATTATAAAAACTATTATAAAGTTTATAGGATCTATAAAACTGCATGAAGTTTACAAGTCAACAAGGAGGGCGAGTCTTAACCACTGGTCACTGACGTAAGAACTACGGCTAAAAATCCGTATGATGAGCCTGAAAAGCCTAGAGTGCCGAATATTATGATATACCGAATAAAGTGATAAAGGGATATAGGCCACTCACCACGTTGACCACATTGTGGTCATTATGAATGACTACATTTTTTAAATGAGGATATAAAACAGTTGCAGAGTTGGATTAACCTTTTATTTTCTCTTTTATAAATGTGTTTCAGATTCGTATAAACCCAGTGCCAGAGTGTGTGTGTGTCTAACTGTGCAACCCATCATAATTTCAACGCTGAATTTTTGAAGTATGGTCACAATTCGGTCAACGTGCGCTTATCGTCCAAATGTTCATAGTCAGGACTAGAGTTGCTTAATTAGCCGGGTAATTAAAATCGGATAATTATCTGGATAATTATCCGATAATTATCCATAATTAGCCAACAACCGGCTAATTATGATTTTATATCGGTAATTGATCAAAAATTGCATAAATCCTTGATTTATACACAAACCAACTTCATTGACAACTATAATAACTATCATGGCGGTTCAATCATAATCATCGAGGAATAAATCATTATCGCAAAATTTTGTTTATCTACCATTTCTGTTTTACTTCCGTTTTCTTCCTCTTCGGCGTTTGACGTGCGCTCCTTCTCGAATAGACCGGCGTACCCTTTCAGGTTGGCTTATCTTGGTCCCCCAATGCAAAAAGTCAATTTTCGGTCGAATTTTTTTTTCTAAAAATGGTCGTCGGTGCCCTAAAAACATGTTTTCTACACGTTTCAACCCTTGAAATATCGAAAAAAAGTTGTAAAAAATTGATTTTGAGCAAGTTCAAGATTGTGTAGTTTAGCCATACGAATTCTCCCCAACACATTCTTTCATTGATTTTCGATAACGGCAAAATATACGTTATGATTTTGGAAACCATAACACCGAGTCTAAGTTCCCATATCAGGACTATAACATTTTGAACAACTATTAAATTCCAAGCAACAGAATTATAATTAGCCATATTTTATATGGTCGGCTAATTACGATAATTAGCCGGATAATTATCCGATAATTATCCGGGTAAATTATCCATTCAGCAACTCTAGTCAGGACTGACAATTCTAACGTGGTCGTCCTAGGGTTAATGGAGTGATATGTTGTGAAAAGGCGGATATCTGTGGAAACTGATGTCCGAGGAGATCTGTCCGACGTACTTAGCGCGAAGATTTTGCCTCCACAGCAAATTTTTATCCCGTGGTACGGGTTGGCCAAACAATATTTTGCGGATGCAAATTTCCGGAGAAAAAAAAGAGAAGAAAGAGAAAAAATGGGTGGTATTTAGTTTTGGCCATAAATTATTGAATTTTGCAATAAACTTTTGAATTCTGCTCATAAATTCAAATTTGGCCATAAAAATACTGAATTTTGGCCGTAATTTATTAGATTTCGACCATAAACTTTTGGAGTTTGGCCATAAACTCGGGTTGGCTCCAGGTCAATTGAATTCTGTCACCAATTTTTCTGTGTTAAAAATTGTCCTACACTTTTCGTCCTTGTAAATTTGCATATCTTCCGCATCAACATTAGAATTCTGTGTGTTTAGAATTATGAAGCTCAAAGAATGACAATGAAGTTTATCGTGGTGTCGCCTCTCCTGGTGCCTTTTTCAGTGGTCGCTTGCGCTTTGGCACATGGATTTGTTATTCTAGGTGAGTGTTTTGATTGACGGGTGATTTATGTTCTGACGAGGCCTATTTTTCAGTTGGCTAACAAAATGCGCTATACTCTCCGATTGAATCGACTCCAGTGCTTTACATCTTCAAAGTAAGTTTATTCGGTGCTTTGCTGATAATGCATTTCAAGTACAGGCGATTGCTTCGACCATCCTAGTGGCAGTGGCTATGATCGTGTATTCAGACATTGCTTTTCGTTGATCAGTGAGTGCTTCAGTGACACCTTGTTCTGTTAACCCATTCTGTATTATAGTGTGCTCCTTCGAAAAGACCTTCAGCCGAATCGACCTCCAGTAGAAGTAGCAGTCAGTGTGGTAAAAGTACAGAAATAGCCGCCGCCGCGCCGCCACCACCGAAATTCCGAAATCCGATACTTTTTGAGTTCCGAATTCCGAAATCCGAATTCCGAAAAAAATGTCAAGTTCCGAATCCCGAAATCCGAAACCGAAAATGAAATCAAATTCAGCTTTTCTCGGTATTTGTTAACCCAAATTCTAGTTTTTTTCTATGTTTTCTTATATGTTTTCTATGTTCCGTCATACATCTGCCACGTTTGCTGGTCCGAGCCTCATTCCGGTGGTTTGAATGTAGCCAGTGGTTCGGGCTCCATCCAGGTAGTTCGGGTGTATACTGGTTGTTTGTGCTTGACCGCTTACAACTTTGAATATTGATGCTGATTGAACTGTTTTGGGCCATATATTGGGGGTTGCTTTGGTCCCCCTGTTGTTTTGTTATACTTTAGGCTTTTGGCCTAGTCAAGGGTAGGCCAGCGTATCTTAGGACGGACTCAAACATATCTTAGACTCATGTTCAAGTCCATCTCAGCATACGCTGGCCTACTCTTACCTAAGCTTGAGCCTAAAAACCATAAAAATAACAAAAGGGGAAGGGGGACGAAGGCAAAACACATACTGGCATTCTAATAAAGGGCCTGTTTGTGTGTTATCAAAAATAAGAATAAAAAAAAATGGAAATTTGATTCTTATTTTTGGAGCTCAAAAATTTTCCGAAATCCGAATTCCGAAATCCGATACTTTTTGAGTTTCCGAATTCCAAAATCCGAATTCCGAAAAAATAGGCCAAGTTCCGAAATCCGAATTCCGATTCCGCAAATTCTGGAGTTCCGATTCCGAAATCCGTTCCGATTTTTTTTCCGGCTCCGACGCAGCCCTGGTACTACTAAAGTACTAATTAGATAGTGAGGTTCTGGATAGTCAAAACATCATTTTGGTCATAACAAACCGTTTTCATTACAAAGTTTTAAGTTTAATACTAGTCTGTTCGGCAGTTGGAAGTAAAAAACTTTTGTGGGCTGATTGATCTGTAGACCGATTGACGTAAAGCCAACCCACATTTAAAATTTTATGACCAAAATTCAATAATTACGGCCAAAATTCAGTATTTCAAGGCCAAATTTGAATTTATGAGCAGAAGTAAAAAGTTTATTGCCAGAATTCGAAAGTTTATGGCCAAAATTAAATATTTTATGGCCGATTTTCAGTATTTTATGGCCAAAATCAAATATTATCCAAAAAAAATAAGAGACAAAAAACCACAGACTTTTTAATGAATGAAAAAATATCAGTAACTACAATCTTATATCGAACACATTAGACCCTGTAAGAAAGTGTTGTGGTGTCCGCCGGAAAAAATTGCCTTGGTTACCCTGTTCATTTTTTTAAATTTTTTCCCTAAAAGTATTAAAAAGTGTTTACTTACACATTTTAACTATGGGGCAGCGGGCATTATTATGTTAAAACTCCAGACTTTTCAAAGATCATGCACAGTTGGATAGTGAAACAAAAGTTGAGAAATGAATAGTGTTGACAACTATGAAATTTCATTGATTTTCAGCATGATTATCACATCATGTGAAATTTCCAATTCCGCTCGAGACAAAAATCATTTGAAATTTGAAAAAATTCGAATTTAATTTTTTGTCTCGAGTGGAATTAGAAATTTTACAGTGATTGTGAGAATCAAAGGACAGTTTCTCAAGTAAATTGACCATGCTGAACACGAATCAGGTGTCAGCAGCTCAGTTTTGCTTAGTGAAATCAGAGTTTTAGGTCAAGATGCTTCGGGTAGCTTCCAAATTTGAAATTGTACTACACGGCTACCTACTTCTACCTAGATAACCGAGTACACAATAAATCTCTACAAGGCACCGCGCTTTCTTCATCGTTCCTGGTCGGATGTCAAACCGGAAACTATCGTCAATTGCTTCCAAAAAGCGGATTCATTAAGTGTCAGAAGTTAATCTTGTACTTTTTACAAAAAAAATTCGTTTTTCAAAGGAGGCACAGACAATCAAGAGTATGCATCGATGGATCAGGAAGGCGCTGGCAATAAGGTGTATCTCGAAACGCCAGTAATTAATTAAGCACACTTTGGGCGGAATTGCAGCCGCTGGATTTGGCGGAAGGCAATTGGACGACTTTTATCGTTGTATCACCAACTCGCTACTGGTGGGACGCTCACTCTGGCCGAAATTGCAACGTTTGTATAAAAGCAGTGAAGAGCGGGAGACGGAAAGGAAATTCTTTGTTTTGCTGGGTTCTTTAATGGATTTTTATTTAAGTGATACTTTTATTGATAGAGATTGAGCAAGTGCCAGAACGCAGTTGAAGCTTTGAAGATTTTTCAACATCCTTGAAGTTGAGCTGCTGTGCAATAAAGTGGATATGTGCTGCCTAAGAACGCATAAAGAAACTGAGCAGAAGAGTATTTCCACTTATTTTTATGCCTTTTCCGTGTTTGTTTGTTCAGTGTTTTTTTGATAAAAAACAGCTTTCATGAGAAACTCTCTACATAACGTCTGGTAAGTGATAATATAGGCGTGTGCTTTCTACATAACGACTCTCTATATAACGTCTCTCCTCATAACGCCCCGTGTTGGCCGGTCCCTTGAGAGTTATGTAGAGAGTCTGTATGCTAAAAGCCTTCTTTTGGCTACTTTGAAGCACTATCTGGTGCAGTTTTTCCTGCTCTGTCGAATGGTATGTACCAACAACTAAAGAATATATGTGCGTTTTTGTGCATATTTTGGGATAACAACGTTTTGAAAAAACACAATGTTCTGTAGCCAAAAGTAGAGTGTAACTTAGAGTGTTAACTGGTGAAAATAAGTTGCACGGAATTTCGTGCAGATTTTTAGTAATGAAATATTTTCGAAAAAATATTCTATAACAAATAGTTTTGTAGCTTTTTTCATCCTATTTCGATTGGTATTGAAGTTCATTGTATATTTCGGAAAAGCCATTATTGGCTATAAAGACATGTGAGGTTATTTAGGATGTTGATAGCATTTTTATCACTTTAACTGATCAAAATGTTTATTGGAAGTTTGAAAGTTTGTTGTAGCGCAATTCAAGAGCTACAAAACCGGACATAGGAAAAGTTCGTGCACAGACAGTTTCGTGGCGGTTTTTTGAATGGACAGTTGTGTGGACAGTTCGTGGCGGTATTGCGAGTGAACAGTTCGTTGGTGGACACTTCATGGACTTTTGTTTAGCATAACTGTTAGCAAATACAGAATAGTGTAAAGCACTATTGAAGTATGTTCGGCACTACTTTGATAGTGTTTGCTATCAGTAGGGACGGATTTTTATGGATTCACATATTTTTTCTAAACTGTTTCGACATTATTAACACTAAAACGATGTTTACGATGGTTTGAACGAATAAAAACGCAAAAAGTTTCCATATTTCCCATTATATGGAGTTGTCCATATTTTGCAAATTTGCTTTTTTTCCATATTCTCGATTTTTTTCGTGAATTTCCATATTTTTGTCCATATTTTTTATTTACAAAAGCTTTTCTCATTGAGTAATTACTGAATAATATTAACATCGTTTGCTCATGGTACGTCGACACTCGATATAAATCCCAAGGGAACAGTCGGAATGAGACGTTATAAAGAGCGCCATTTTCCAAACATTTAATCGGGACGTTACATCGAGCATATGCACCAACGAAGCAACATGTTGTACATAAAAACTCAAATCGAACTGACTCAAAAGAAGACAGACATCTTGGACTTTTCGCTCTTTGCTTCTTAACACTGCAAGACCGCCACTTAAAAAACGTCATGACTAGCTCCTTTGCTTGAATGCTTGCCCGCCACATCATCGATGCTCGAGAATAGCCATCCTGTTCCGAGAATTGTCTTAATCGTCGCGCCGCAGCTTAAATTGCTCGCTGAGTTCCTTTGGGGTTCTTCTTTGTTGCAGCTCCAA